>LFYR01001404.1:0-80582 GCA_001185155.1 Zostera marina
ATAAAAAGAAAAAAATATCTGGATTTCAGCCTCCAGAATTTCCCCTCCAGTCCCGTCAATTCCTACCTTGTATTTCTATATTTTATGTGTTCTTAAACTCTAAGTTAGTGACCTTCTCTTCAGAGTGTCTCTAGCTAAGTTTGTATGGAGACGAGTAGGGAGACACAACAACCAATGCAAGCAAAATAATAGTCTAAATGGAAGAGAGCAAAAAATAAAAAGAAAAAAATATCTGGATTTCAGCCTCCAGAATTTCCCCTCCAGTCCCGTCCAATCAGCACGCAAAAGAATCGCAGCAACGTGAGTCTCGAGCAGAGTCGCGTGTAAGAAGATCCTCCTTATTCAGCTTCAGTGCTTGAACGAGCCAGAGTTTGTTGCTTCTTGGAAGACCAAGCCACCACAGTGTCGCCAAGAAAAATTAAGATGCTTGTTTGACTCTTCCTGTCAGTAGTGTCACCCCCCCAGTCAGCATCACAGAAGCCAGAAATAGTGAATTTTTCAACCTTTTTGAGTGTGATGCCATAACTTTGAGACCCTGAGAGAAATCGCAGAATCCTCTTCATAGCATTCCAGTGAACTGGCTTAGGATCACACAAAAATTGAGAGAGCTTATTGACCGAAAACTGAATATCAGAGATGCTTAGGGTCAGAGATGCTTTCTTCCTCAGAGAATAGATCCTGTTGAGCTTTCATCGGAGTTGAAGAAGGCTTCAATATTGTCTAGCTTGCAGCTCTTCAGTAGATTCACCAAGTACTGTTATTGAGACAAATGTAACCCTTCTTCACACTTTCTCACCTGAATACCCAGAAAGTAGCTCAGTTCTCCCAATTCTCTCAAGGCAAATTCTTTACCCATGAAAATAATTATTTCTTTCACAAAAATTGGATCAGAACCAGTAACTACAATGTCATCAACATAAGTGAAGAGATACATGACCTGTCCATCGATGGATAAGATAAACAAGGAGGGGTCACAATAACTTTCCTTAAACCCCTGAATTTTCAAAAATTCCCTCACCCTTTTATACCACATCCTGGGGGATTGCTTCAGCCCATATAAGGATTTCTGGAGAAGACAGACATGCTCAGGAAATTGTTTGTCAATAAATCCGAA
The DNA here is from genome assembly GCA_001185155.1 of Zostera marina. NCBI lineage: Eukaryota > Viridiplantae > Streptophyta > Magnoliopsida > Alismatales > Zosteraceae > Zostera > Zostera marina. Next base: position 1,115 of record LFYR01001404.1, read on the forward strand.
AGGTTGACACACCACAATTCTCTCTTCCAGGTTCCCATGCAGGAAAGCATTGTAAATGTCGACTTGGAACATCTGCCACCCTTTGGTCACAGCCACAGTGAGAACAAGCCTAATAGAATTTGCTTTTACTACTGGACTGAAAGTCTGATTGTAGTCAGCCTTCTACTTGCCTCATCCCATTTGCAACCAAACGAGCCTTGTACCTTTCCACAGTGCCATCCTCCTTCTGCTTTGCTTTAAAAACCCACTTGGTATTGATCACATTGTCTTCCTCAGACTTTGGAATCAGTTTCCAAGTGTTGTTCTTTATTAAGGCATCGAATTCAAATTCCATTTCCTTTTTCCAATTTTCATTCATCAATGCATATTTAAGAGATTTAGGGATAGATACCTCACAAGCTGCTACTGATAGAGCATATTTGGGATTGCGTTTCACTATTCCTCTTGTCACTCTGACCGGGGGAGAAGAAAAATCATTGCATGAGGATTGTGATGATGGAGAATAAATAGATCCTGATGCAACAGTACATGGTGATTCCACTAGGGGAGACAATTCAGCTTGAGATGGCACAATATCCCCCGCTAGGGGAGACAATTCAGCCTGAAATGGCACAATATCCTCCACTTGTCGTCTTCTGGTGTACACCACAATCTCATTCTTTTCAGACTGGGTTGACTTGTCGATGTTCACTGGAGTAGAGATGTCCTCTGGTGAACTATCAACCTCTGGTGAACTATCAACCTCTGGTTGATCATTGTTCTCCTGCTGATTATCTGAAACAGACGAGAATTCTGGATTACTCTTCTCATTCGATCTGTCTTCATCTTGATGTGGAGTTACTGATCTCAGACCAAATGACCCGGTCTGAACCGTTTGGTCCTTTGATAAAACTTGTTCTGATGTTAACTGATGATCCAGAAGCAATTTGCTTAACGAGAAGTCATCCTCTAAGAACTTAACATCCCTTGAATGAAAAACCTTGTGAGAGACTGAGTCATAACAGAGATATCCCACCTGCTTTTGTGGATATCCTAAGAATATGCATGGAATTGATTTATTAGACAACTTGTCCTTCCTATAATCTCTTAAACATGGAAAACACTTACAGCCGAACACCCTCAAAGCCTGATAATCAGGAGAGTGTCCATACAGAGCTTCAAGTGGTGACTTGCCTCTGGGAGTATTTGTTGGATTCCTGTTATATAGAAAACAAGCAGTCATAACAACAAAATCCCAGAACTTATTTGGAATAGAAGCATGATCAAGAATTGTGATTGAAGTATCAATCAAATGACGATGTCTGCGTTCAACAGATCCCATTTGCTGATGTGAATATGGGATAGAAAATCTGTGATCAATTCCTAGACTGGTGAGATGTGAGGTAAGCTTTTTAAACTCCAGTGTATTGTCTGTTTGGAGCTTCTTAAGCTTGAAACCTGTTTGTAACTCAGCAACCTTACGAAAAATTTCAAATATAGATTCTATCTCGCTCTTTCTGACCATTGGGAAGACCCAATTAAAATTACTGAAAGCATCAACGAAATTCACATAATATTGGTAACCTTGAGAGGAAACCATAGGAGATGGACCCCAAATGTCTGCAAAAACTAATTCCAAAGGAGATTTATAGATTGTATTGCTTGTTTTATGTGGTGAAGCGTGAGCTTTACCCACCATACATGCCTTACAATTTTTACTCATTTTACAATTGGAATTTAATAATCCATCCCTAATTAATTTCTCCACTGCCCGAGTGTTCAAATGTCCCAATCTAAAATGCCAGAAATCAGCAGAGGCTCCATCCACCAGTAAGGACTCCACAGGAGTATTTATTTGAAGAGGTAACTTGTATAGGTCTCCTTCCACTTCACCTTGAGCCAAGATTTCCTTAGTGCTTAGATCCCTGATCCTGACTCTCTGTGCATCAAAAATAACATCTACATTATTGTCAGCACACAATTTTCTAACAGAGTGCAAATTCTTGGTTGCCTGAGGAATTATAAGCATATCTCTCAACAAAAATTTAGAATTATTACATCTCCCAACAGAATCACCAGATCATTTAATTTTCATAGTCTGACCACTAGCTGTGGCAACAGAGGCACGATCTGATGTAGAACGAGGATGTAGAATATTAATTTCATTGGGAGATATATGATGAGTCGAACCTGTATCAGGGTACCACCCATTCATAGCCTGATTAGAGGCAATGTAATTGACCGAGGAAGGAGTATCTTTACCACTGCCCGGAGCTGATTTTTGACCAGGACCCAGAGGAGACAGCTGACGGCTATGTTGAGGTGGAAATCTAGTCACATTCAAGCGATTGTAATAGTTGAGTGCAGTGTGGAATTTCTTGCCACATATCCGGCAGGCCCCAGCAGCCTTACCAGAGGATTCAGAAGACTTGGTCGCGATGTTCACCTGAGGAATTGTGGACTGCTTCGGCAATACTTCCAGAGTTTCTTCAAAATCGATGGCCAGATCCATGAAGTCGTCAAACATCATTAGAGGATCGAAACGAGTTGTGATGGAAGTCTTGAACGGCTGATAATCCGATCCAAGACCTCCTAAAGCTAGAAGGATTAACTGAGAATCCTTGAGAATGTCTTCAGCAGCTGCAAGTCGATCATTCATTTGAGTGATCTTGTCGAGATAATCACCCATCTTGAGAGATCCTTTGCGGAATGACTGAAGCTTGTGTCGCAGGTTGAGCACCCTGGTTTCAGAACCAGCAGCGTGTAACCTCTCCAATTTGCGCCACATAAGTGCAGACGTGGACAAGGAGGCTATCTTCGATTGAATCGAAGGTGAAACAGCCGTCAAGATCCAACTCATAATGAGTTGATCTTGCTGCTTCTCGTCGGAGTCTGTCACCAGAGTGACCTTCCCCTCCACATGTGGGATGAGACGCAGTCCTTTCAGTGCTGCGACAAACGCGGCCTTCCAATTGTAGTAGTTGTCACCGGTCAGCACAATGCATTTAGGACCCTTAGTTTTCACAACCGTGTGTGAAAATAGAGACGAATTCTCTCCAACAGTTGAAGAATGAAGATCGGAGGAGCGTTCCGGCGATGATACCATATTGAAGTAATGTAACAGAATCTTTAGCAAATGTATGTTGGGAAAGAATCGTAATTCTATTAGCAGCCAGTCTATAGTTTATATAGGCTGTAAAGTAAAAGATCTCGACTACCTTATTATGGTAGTGGATCACTACAAGGAAATAACAGCAAAACGGAAATACAACTAATACAGTTGTTACTAATTAAGGAGTAATTAATTCTATTTACTTCTTTCCTTTAATAATTCTAATACTCGTTAACAATTACCTTCTCGCCGGTGATACTGAAATTCTCTTGTCATCTCCCTCTGCTCCCTGTCCGGTGGAGGTTTCCACTCATCCGATTCAGAAGACGATGACGACACTGCCATGCAACATGGATTTCGATTGGTGCTTGGCCGATTCGCTGAATGTTGTGTTTGATTCAATACTCTTCTTACAGTTTGCGATAATGTTTACACCCATAGTTTTTAAAGCGCAGCTTTAAGCTATTAAAGCGGAAAAGCGCTTATTCAATCGCTTTTTTCTAGTGGGTTAATGAGTCGGGTCGGGTCGGACCGGGTTAGTGGGTATATACATGATTTGAAAAAAAATAGCTAGAGAAAATGAGACGTAGCAGAGCAGCAAGCTACACGATCAAGGCAGTAGAAGACGTAGCAGTGCAGTTGAGAACTTGAGATGATAGATGTATGAAGTGTATGTATGTATTACTCTAATATTGACATGCATTTATCTCATTTGACAAATGTATGAAGTGCATGTATGTATTACTCTAATATTGACATGCATTTATCTCATTTGACAGATGTATGAAGTGCATGTATGTATTACTCTAATATTGACATGCATTTATTTCATTTGACAGATGTATGAAGTGCATGTATGTATTACTCTAATATTGACATGTATTTATCTCATTTGACAGATGTATGACAATGTTTTGTACGTGTCTATTCTATATTTATAGGATTTGAAAAAATATTATACAGGGGTATATATGCAATTTTCGTAAAAATTGTAAATAATTACGAAAATGCTACTACCGCTTTTTTCGCTTTAAAGCGCACTAAAACGCTCCCTGGAAATTGGGAGCGCTTTTTGCTTTTTAAAACTATGTTTACACCACTATAGTCAAGATCTTTCTTGGTGACGACCTCCGACATTTCTATGGATTAGTGCACTAGATGAATTTTCGATCGGTGCACCCGTGCACTGTGAGTGTTCTGATACCACCTAGGTTAGACAATCGAAACTACTGTTCAAGAAAATTGCTGGAGCTCCTCTGGATTCTACCAGATTAGCAAAGAAATGAAAGAGAAAAAGCATAAATACGTCCTGCCCACTATGTGAAAATGAGGAAGAAACATTACAACACCTATACTTTAACTACCATTACACTAGATCCCTATTGCTAGAGTCCACTAGCTGTCTTAATAATGCTGTTTAGACACTTAGTGGGAAAAATCCCCCATCTCCCGCAATAGACATCAGGATAGGAGATATTATGGAAACAATACAAAAATTTACCCACAAGTCCAGTTGTTGGGGGGTACACTGGACTATGCTAGCATCCCTTTCCTGGCACATATGGTGTGAAAGGAATAGGAGATTAAAACAACACACCCTAAGGCCCCCAGAAATTGTCAGTAGAGAAATTATAAAGGATGTGAGCATTGCATATGATTCTACATCCTATAAAAAGCACAATCTTTCATAGATTGAAATACAAGCTACACGCTCATGGGAGTCCAACCTCTTGAGGCTTCAGTCCTTGGCCAGTTAGTCAGGGTCATAGCTGTATAAGAGATAGACAATGTTTTTACATTTACTGTACTTGCATTTCCCTATATTTTATAATCTTGGGCTATGCTCAACCTTCTTTTTCAGTAATGAAAGTTTTAATTTCTCAAAAAAAAAAGAAAAAAGAAAGAAAGAGAAAAAGCAATCGGAGAAGAAGAAAATAAAGGAAGGAGAGTGGAGAATAAAAGTACCTTTAGATAAAGTGTAATAATCCTTAATTACCCTTCTTTTGTTCTTTTTATACAAACATCTCAACAGGTGGACCGTGGAAGGGAATATGGTTAGGTGTTTGGGAGGCCAATTAGAAGTGATCGTGCTCCTTGCCTCAGCAAGGGCACAATTGAGAACAACGCGAACTAGATATACTATTTTCAATTTTCCTATATAGCATGGCACCTAGTGATAAGATAACTAGATGTATTGCCTCAGGAGGTTAGTTAATATGGATTTTAGTCAGATCCACTTGAAAATTCAGGGCCAATGGATTTCCTAGAGTTAGAGAGCAGAATAAGGTCGTTATAACTTCTTCCTCTAGTGGCTGTTGGATTAGCAGGTCATTCATCTCTTTAGAGACCACTCTTGGTAAGGTGATTGGGATAGGAGCTTGTGGGCTGTTGGGACTGCGAATAGGTCCTTTAAGTAGCCTGTGTTGTTTGTTTTTAGTTGGATACTTGTCTACTTGACAGTTGACACTTTTCTGTGCCCTTCCCTATTCAGTATCTAAGAGTAGAATTTTTTGATCTCTTGATTTTAGTGGCAATACTAAAAAAATCTATATAAGAAGTGTCATCGAGCCAAGAATTTAACAATCTGAATGGTTTAGGTTTTTTCTTAGTTTAGGAGATGGTAGTAACCATATCCTTGTGGTCACTAGAACCACATTGGAATTCCAGTCTAGCATTAGGCCATGTGTCCACCCAAACTGGGTTGGTAAAGGTTTTGTCTAGCTTGGATTGTTAAGACTCAAGGCCATGTGTCCACCCAGAGGAGTATTTTCTCCCCTTTTAATCATGTTTGGTCTTTCGCATTTTTCTTCTGGAAAACCCTCCCAACATCTCAACTCCTCATCAGTAACCAGTCATGCCTACTGGAGCAGCATCAAAGATCTTAATATGTAAATCAATTACTTGGATGTCTCTAGACTCTCCACCCAATACTTTGGAGGTGGATTCTCTCCAGAGGGTTTGTTGTGATGTAGGCACAATATACATGGGCCAAGAGCCCATTTCCAGCATAGAAGGCCCACTTTTATCCAGCTGGAAGAAGAGTATAAAGGGAAGCTGGACTAGAATAATTGACAGTTTTTTTATCTAATTTGTATTGTCAAGACTTAAGGTATTAACCCTTATCTTCCTTTTTATTTTCCTCTTGTTCCCCTTTTGTTTTCTGGTTGAGTCCAGGTTGATTACTGGTGGATTCCAGTATTATTTTCTTGTTTTTTTTTGAAGCAATTAAATTTTTTATTTAAAAATAAGGGCAATGCCCAATTTACAATAAAAGAGTATAGAAATTTTTTCTTGTTTCATCTTCTGTGGATTCAGAAGATCTATCAAGTAGCTGATCTTCAATCAGAGATCAATTTTTTTGTCTTGTGATGGTTTGAAAGTATTCCAAGCGATCATATTCACACCTGGAAAGTTTAAGGAACAGATTAGCTACAAGGAAATTGATCATATTCACACTTGGAAAGTTTAAGGAATAGATGAGCTACAAGGAAATTCTTTGCAGGACCAACTATTCTAAGTAATTCCTAGCTTGGCCTTTGTATGTCCTCCTTGGGAGTTCACATAGTGTAGCTGCGTGGTGGAGGGTCCATTGGAACTTGGAAGCATAACAATATGCTATTAGTTTGGGAATTAGTCGCCTTACTGTTTTTTCATTATACAGTTTTGGAATTCCTGGAGGCTTGGATTTGTAGTTACTAGTTAGCATTTCAATTCATTTGTAAATGGAAAATCTACTATTTTCAATAAAATATTACAATTTACAATTACTAGTTATAGATTGTTGTAATAGGCATTGTCTATATCATCTCCTTATGTTAAATATTTGGAGAAGTCAATGCCTCCTCCTATCATCATTAGTCTTTTGAGTTACTGATATTTATTTATTTATTTATTTATTTGTACTTAACAATTATGCTCTATGCCACTTTTATTGATATGATTGATATTGACATTGATGATATTATTCTGACAGTTATTGTTGCATCTAATGGAATGCGAGGCAGACTTACTGGATGTTGTCCTACTGACCTTGTGAAACAAGTATATTCGACGTATATTGTTTCTTCTAAAATAATACATTTTTTTGCAGAAATTAATTTATTTTCATTAGTTAATTTTTTTTGTTGCCATTTCTTCTGCCTTCCCTGTGCAGTGCTTGTCTGTTAAGGGGATTTTATTTCTGTATATTATAAAACTGGGCAAGGCCCTCTTCATCTCTAATGAAATTTCAACTTCATCAAAAAAAATCATTAATGAAAATGAAGGGTGATATCATGAGATTACAAATCAAAAAGATAATATAAGTTGGGGTGGACAGAGTGCTTTCCCACACCATCGACTATCTCCCTTTGTAGCTTCTATTCCCAGTGAACTAATAACTAGGAACTTTTTGTTGCCATTTCTTTCAGAGATTTTTAGTAGCAAAGTTCTAGTGTAGTGGCAGTTGAAGAATAGATGACTGATTGTTTCACAGTTTCACTTTCCTGCCCACATAGTAAACAGGTGGATTGAATCTGAAGTCCCCCTAAGCATTAAGCATCAGGAAGGTTTTTCGCTGTTTATTTTTAATTCTCCAAATAATGATGGAAAATTCAGTTGGCATGTGAGACCATATGCCCTTGTTAGAGTTAATTGTTTTGAGATCAATTGCAATTATTTCAATGAGCAATTAATTAATTATTTCAATGATAGCATAGAAGTTTCCTGCCAATCTTAAATTGGTGGTGCGGAACTTTAAGGATTTTGTTTCATTCCCTATCTTGTAAAAATGAACTTCATTTCTAACGAAATTTAACCCTTATAAGGAGAGACAAAGCAACACCTAATTCTAAAACTTAAGCTAAAGGAAGTTCAAGGAATCCATGGATTTATATGGAAGCTTTATCCTTGGTATCTTACTATCTTTGCAGAATCAAGATGAGATCTAAAGCTAATAAATTGTAATAAATGATGTCTATACCGGGGGTGTGAACATAATGCAGATTGCAGATATATGACTATGGATCTTTAATTTTTGTTTAATAAAATATGCCCTGCTTAATTTTCATGTAATTGTTATTTTTCAAGTTCACAGATTTTGTTGTTGCATTAATGAAAATTATTTCCCAATGGCAAACAAATATGTTCTAATTTTCCCTTTTTACATTTGCATTTATTAAACAAAACCAGAAATTCATCAAATGGATCTACTGTTCTTGGTGTTTCTTCTCAATTTCCTGGTTGTCAGCTTAGAGGGCAAAGTTGCTATGTTGAAGTCACCTTGGGCTGCCTTTCTGGTAGTGCTGAAAAAACAGTGCAATCAACATCAAATCCTTATATGTGTATTACACAGTATTGTACAAAGTCAAATCCTGCAGTGACTGATGAAAGAAGAGCGAAAAAACCCAGGCTGTCTGAGACTTTTCCAATGCTTGAGAAAACATTGATTTTTCCAGTTGAGACAGTATTGGTTCCAATCTTTTACAAAGCCTGTGCCAAAGCTTCTTTAAAGAGGTGACAATCTTTTGCCAAATCTTTTTTTAAGATAGTATGAAATTAATAATAGTTTGATTAGTTTCTAGAATTTCTTCAAAATACCCATTTACTAATTTTTTTAGAACTTTTGATGTCATCGATAAATTTTGGTACAGAATATGGCTACGTGACTCTTCTGGAACATCTCTTTCTGTTATGCCATCATTGTGGAATTGTTCAGACTCAAATTTTATAAACTATTGGTAAAATCTATTTTTTGATTCTGTAAATGTTAAAATTAGTGCATTTTAATGTTGTCATTCTTTAGAGAATTAATATAATAAATCAGTATTTTTTTTGAAAGCAATTATTTATTAATAGCTGGTGGAACCGTGGAAAGGGATAAATATTAAGATATTTTTTCTACTTAAATGCTAAATTATTAGCATTTTCTATTTAATTTCTTTTCCCAATAAAATTCTTTAATTTTTCCCACATTTGTGTATTAACTACATGTTAATGGTCTTTTACATTTGCTAATTTTGACATTGTAATGTCTTAGTTTTTTAAGGATTTTAATATTTGATTATGCAATTGGAAATTTTTAGGGGGTTTTGTGAATTTTTTTAGGGTTAAGATATAAATTTAAGGTATTGAGGAAAATTATGGGAGCTAATTCTATGTTGTTTTTGGTGGGTTTTGTAAATTGTAAATAAAAACAAAGTAAAATGTGGAATGAAGATGGTTTTTCTTGTAGAAGCAAATATTTGAGTTGATTTGGTGATCGGGATTTTGAAAAGAATTTTAGAGTTATGTTTATGTACTGACTACTGTGTAGATTTTCTTCTTCTTGAAAAGGTCTGATGAAAAATTATCTCTTGAAAACAACAACTTAGTTGCATATTTTTACTGTGTTTTTGGTTATGGTAGTAAACCCATACGATATTATGATTTTTTAAGTCTAGGTATTAATAGATTCACGAGTCTATATATTTTAAATATTGAATGAACCTCTATCTTTTTTTTATGAAAGTATTTTTTTCCATTAATAATGAAGGGTGATGTCCAGAGTACAAAATGAAGATATAAAGGGGAATAAAGGGAGTTGAGTAAACTTATCGACACTTTCCTATATAGCTATGACATTTAGTAATAAAATAACTAAATGTGCTGCCTTAGGAGTTTGTCTCCCATTGTTCTATAGTAGATATCTTCAAGGGTTGACTATAAGTTATAAGGTTATGGACCGTGAAGGATTTTTTTTGATGAAGGATAAACAATAAAATACATGTTAAAGATGATATTTATCTAGCATGGATTTACAATTATGATATTGTACTTATTTGAGTTTTTTATATTTTTTATGTTGCAAGGGAGTGAATTTAACACGATTATTTTTAGAAGATTAGCAAACATATTATTACATAATAATAAAAATATCAAATCAAGTTTTAAAGCATCAAAGCTCCATGTGACTAAATCAAAGTTTATGATATTCAGACTTGATACTCACATCATTGTTTTGGGTTGTATATGAGTCTTTCAGAAGAATTTCTGTTTTAAGTATTTGTTTTCTAAAATACTAAGGATGAGGGTAAGGCATATGAAACTGGAAAATTGTAAATGTAAATAATTTTTTTATCTATACTTTTTGTTTGGAACTTTGGATTATTATGGATATAGTATTATAGTGCATGTAGATATGATACCGTGATGTCATGATAAAGATGAAACACAAAGCAAAATAAAAACAAATCCAACTCCCAATTAACTTATATCTATATCTTTAAATAGAAAATAAATCTTATCTATTGGGAAAGAAAATGTAATAATTATTTTAATTTTTAATACCTTTTTTTACCATGTATAATTGTAAATATATAAATGCCAAACTTAAATTACAAAAGAATTAAAATAAAACACTGAAACTCAAACAATCTAGAATTGTACACCTAATGTATTTCCATTTTTCTGTCTACAACAATGTTTACAATGATTTTGCATAGCGGCCTGAGTATAAAAAAGAAAAGTTACCAAAGTTTTTTTTAGCTTAGGAAATTACCATCAACAATTTTTTTAAATTTATGATACAATTTAAATATGAGTGATGTTGTTCAAGCCCATCACCACAACCCTTCTGGTATCAGAAGTGCTGTTCTGGTGAACCTCGAGGAAGTTGATTCCCAATTTCCCATAATTCAAAAGCAAGCTGCTCTTTCCTAGATTTGTATTTTTCTTGATTATTTTTGCTCTGATATATGATGGAGACATTTGTAAGAACTAAGGATGACCTTTCTTGTGATATTTGGTGGTCTGTCATAATCTTTTTTATACGTTCTATTCCTTTCTTCTCAGAGGTGCTACACCATGAAAGTGATGTAACTAAAACTTCTAATAGTGTCCACTATAAACCCCATAGTTTCGTTTTTCTTATAAGAAATTGTATCAATTTTATAACATCTTCCACTCTAATTTTCCGAATGTTTCCCAATAACCGATTCATTCTACTTCGAAGCAAGTGGCTCTCTACTCAGATATATAGTGTTTACGTATTTTTGCTTTATGCCTTAGTATGATAGTCAGATTTGACTCAATAAAAAACTATAAATTCAAGATAATTTTTTTAAAAAGAAAATTCAAGACCATTCCTTGGGTTTCGGTTTCCAAACCAAGATCATAGCAAGTTAGCAACATATTTTAATTCTAGACTGTTTGCTTCTTATTTTTCTTGGGCTCAGTTCATAAAGATCTGACCACCTCTCTCCTCCCTCCTTTAAAACTATTCTGGTAGGGTTATTCTAGTTAGTTTTTTCATTTCAATCATGGTCATTTTTGGTTAAAAACTTACCTACAGGTTTATAATCTATGTTTTTTTACAGGTTTTCAGACCTTATTTTAGAGGAATTTTGGTCATTTTTGCCAGATTAGATTGTTTTATCACTTTTATCTTTTTAATTTAATAATTCAACATTTAAACATTTTTGTTCTTTGGAATTTTTAGATGTTATTTGAGTATGTATATTTTTAGAAATGTTTAGCCCCATGTTCTATTATTTTTTTAAACTAGGTACACTGATCACTGCTCTAAAATCCATGGTTATAGAAAAGGATTAAAATCATTAAATTATGAAAGATTTGGGAATTCTATTAATACTGTGGATCCTTTTTTTTTTTTTTATAACGGAGGGTATCTCTCTACAGATGTAGAGCTGTCAACCTTCGGATGATTAATACTGTGGACCCTTCATGCATGTAAATTATATGGAAATATTTCTACAGTTCTTACCAACTTTGTTTGAAGAATTACTTCATTTTTTTTAAGTTTACACTAGGTAAATTAGGAAATTACATGACTTCTTTTTCTGTTTCCGTTATATGATTTTATCATTAGAAATTTTCATGAAGAGTATCCTTTGAATATGTAATAATAATAAGTTTTCTCATGCGAATATGTACCTATGTTATGACAAGAATCTCATAGACAGCCATAGCATAGGTCAATTACTCCGTTTTATGCAGGGTTTTTTCATGTAATTTTTAATAAATATTATATTGTATTATTTTTGCAGTTCAGCAAGTTATAGTGTTATACATATTCATTTTAGTAAGCATATATCACATCAATAGATATTATATTCTACATGGCTTTCAATGGCTGAAAGGATCTAGTGTAGGAAGCCATCGGAAATTGCAAATTAAGTGGAATTTGTGATTTCTTGTGATTAATATCTAATAATATAATGCTATTTCGATTTTGGAGCAGATTAGGTGGATCCACTATCCAGACCTAGATCCGTCAGCAGTGTAGAGTTATCTGTGCTGTCATAAAACTTCCATATAGCTATATAGGAATCCTTAATTAAAATTCTACTCAGAGTAATAATGTTACTACTCAAAAATATCTTCTGCTATATTGATCATTGACGAGAATAGATCATCCAAAGGTTCCCCTTATATTCATACAATAATTTATTATTTAAACAGCTTTCTAAAACTATTTAGGGATTATTTTCCTCGTTAAATTTCTTTTATCTTATAGTAAATGTCTTTACTTTATTTAGGGGACGGACTGTCAACTATGCCCATCAATTAACAGTTAATCAACTTTGTCCCTTTTTCTGTTTTTTTGTAGTTTGGGTTTCGGAGGATCATGCGATATTAGTCTTGCTGACAGTGTTTTGGGAGAATTTATTGACTCGCATCGTCAGCGCAAATATAATAATAGAAATTGTAGTAACAGCAGTAGCATCAGTAGCACTAGCAGTACGTCAAACAATAGTGATGTTGCAAATACTTCTGTTGCTCGTGAACTTGAAGCTGATGCAGATTCACTTTCGTGTAGACAATCTGGTTTATCCTTAAATGATCAGCTTGAGAAAGATAACCACAAAAGGGTATTCTGATCTTATAAACACATTTTTTGGGGTGTCTATTCAATGTTTATGCTCATTTAGTATTTGAGTCAGAATTTTTGAGTCTTTTAACTTGTGATTTCAAAACCATCTTGCTTGGTTCAGACGTGGTGTTAAAGTTAATTGCGTTGAGATTAATTGCAATTATTTCAATGAGCAATTAATTAATTACTAAGGGATGCATATATATATATATGCTTGTAACAAGATAACTTAGATGTCACATTCCATTTATGTTTCATCATGCAGGCCAGAACCCTCATTGAGGGGATTCTTTATAGCCCTTAGTGATATCCTCAGTAATTTGTTATAGGTCGATCGAAGGTTGGAGCTTCTTTCTGAGTAATTGTGCTATTTGCATTTCATCTCTCAGTGTGGGATCCTTGAAGTCCAGTCCTCCGAGGTTTCCCAGATATTAAGTATAGAGGTCTTTCACTTCTCCACCAGCCCACTGAAAGTAAGCTCACTCTTGGAGGGAGTTCTTCTTCTGGAGGCAGCTCTGTGATGGTTTCCATGATCCTTTGCTTTCCTCTGTTATATTCCCTTCACATGTTCTTCAGTTCTCCACAGTGGTTGATCTAAAAAAATAACACGTTGGATGCTGCTGATTTTTTTCATTCGAGGACGAATGGTCCTGGAGAAGGACCACCTGATTTAGCAACGTCTTACTCTAATCGAGCCCTCTGTCTTGACATGGGCACGTCTAACTTTCTTTAATTTTTTTTTTGAAGCAATTAAATTTCATTAAAATAAAGCTAATGCCCAGTTTACAAAAAATAGAGTATAGAAATAGAAACAGAAGTAAAAAGAAATGAGCAAAAAGTTCATTGACTCTCTCCCATTAGCTATGTAGTCTAGTTATATAGTAACTAGATACACTGCCTAGGGAGGTTGGTCTCCCATACTTCCATCATAAATGTCTCCAAAGGTTGACAACAACTCTTCTTGTAATACACTGTATCAAAAGAGAGACTGATGTCTTTAGTGACCTCCTTGAGGACTACCTCAGGAGGCCTACTAATGTGTTGTCTATATCTTTTATTTTTTTCCGTCCATATATGCCATGACAAGCACCCAATAGCATTCTATATTAGCCCCCAAGGGGGAGAGTGGCGTGTAATCTTTTGTGTTGCCTCCGTCAAATCCCCCAATCTAATATCTGAATTGGGTGGGAACTGGAATATTTATTATTTTCCAGAAAGTGAAATCCAGGTGTTCCGCCAACGGAATTAAGAGAGATCTGGAATAAGAACAGTTAAAGAAAAGTTGACTCCTAATTTCATCTTCCAGATTGCATAACAAGCAAACAGGAGGCACTTGTACTCTCCAACTCCTCAACTTCTTGAACGTGTTTAGGTGATCCCATTTCACCCTCCACAAGAGAATAGAGAATTTTGTCGGCATCTTCGACCAAATTCCCTCAGCTAATATATCTTTATGCTTTATATCTCTAATACTTTCCACTATTCCCCCCAACTTACTTATCGGAGTACCAGATCTCCACACAATCGTACTATTGGCCCTACAATCCAAACATTTATCCATTAGGCTTCTTTCTGAAACAAAAGCTTTCCAAAAATACGAATCCACAGTAGGCCTGATTTGTATATCATTAAGCGCCTTTCCTTTAATATATCTATCTTGGATCAATTTTACCAGAATAGAGTCACTCCTATCCCAGTACTTTGAAGCTCTTTTAATATTGGTTGCAGTGGTGATAATAGGAAGGTCTCTAACCCCTAGACCTCCTTCCGTCTTGGAAAGGACCATTTGGGCCCATGGGATCCCTTTCCTTCCGTCCCATATAAATCTATAGGCTAACCTTTTCACCTTCTTAGCCACAGAGTCAGGGATAGTCATACCTTGCGCTCAATAAGTATACTTTCCAGCTATCATCCAGTTAATCTCCCTCCATAGGAAAGACATTTCCCACTCCATCTTGCTAAGAGCGCCTCTATAGACTGGATTAGCTTCCAGCACTGTCCAAATGACTTTTTCTTTCCCGTGATTGGTAATCCTAGATATGTTATAGGTAAATTTTTAACAGTATATCCTAAGATATTATGCAAAGATTGATCTTCTGCACATAAACTTAAAGGAATAGTAGTACGATCCTATAGAACAGATCCTGCACATAAACTTTTTCTTTAATTATTTATTGACTCCTCTAATGAACGATCCTCTACCATGAGACGATTATTTTAAAAAATAGGATACAAGGAAGGTTTTCTGTGATCGTCTTTTTTTTTTAGGTAACCTCCTCAACTGTTCTTGCAATGCATCCCAATGAGTTCCAGAGCAGACCCCAAGGTGGGAAATGGCTACTTTTTTCAGTAATGAAATCTTTGATTCCTCAAAAAACGGTGGGGATTTGTGTAAGTTTCTGGCAAACTTCAATGAAATCTCCTATTTTAATTAATGTCAGGCCAAATTCGTGTGGGTATTGATGTATTTTCTAATTTCCAGAAAGAGTTGTTTAGTACTTCTGCTAATGCTATAAGGACAGTTCTTGAGTATAGGCAATTGAAAAATTGGTGGCCACTTTATTCCTTCTTCCTGTTAAGCTCACCCTTGGAGGGAGTATAGACACGCTGTTTCGGAATTCAGATTATATCTCTTATTTCCTTAGTCTTTGGAAGGTATTGAGGTATTTCCATTTAATTTTGCACAATATTATTGGAGAACTTAGTTGGTATGTAGGACAAAATTCCCTTAACTATGGAGTCTTGTAACACTAACTCTTTTACAAAACAATCATCATTACAGTAAGTAGGTGACGATTTTTTTTTTTTTAGCATGATACATTTTTTATTTTTTAATATAATTGCATATTTAATTATATATTATACACATTTTATACATCAATATTATCATGCAGTCTTCATATTTATATAACATTTAACTGAATTGATCCTCCATTGTAGGCTTCCAAACGTTCATGGAAAGAAATAGCAGGATCTTTTGATCAAGCATGCAATGTTGCTAGTGGGAGTATCATTGACCCATATACATCAAACCGTAGTCTAGTTGGATTTCAATTTGATTCCATTTGGGATTGGGATCAAGGCAGATGCATTAATGTGGATATTGTAGATGTGGTTGCTGAATATGGTAGTTTTGACGATTTTTTCGAGGATGATAATTTTGATGTTATTCTTGGGGAGGTATTTATCTTGATGCCCATCTTTTATGATATATTATTATCTTGCAATTTATATAAATTGATGTTTTTTTCATATCTTTTTTTTAATTTGAATCTATAGCGTTAGGGTTAGGGTTAGGGGAATCATAGTTTTGATAGCGCCGCTTTAAGCGTGCTAAAGCTCTCTTAGAGGAGCGTTTATCCAGCACTTTTCCTAGAGAGGGTAATTAGGCGGGTTCGTCGGGTAAAGATCCGTCCGATTACCCATTTACACCTATAATTTAATAATATTTTCACCTAATATACTTTTTTTTCCTATTCTACCCCTCTATTCTAACTTAAATTAAAAACTCTTACCCCACTTTCAGGTTTTAGTTGGATTAATTAAATCTTTAATGATCTATTATATGTGATTTTATACTTTTATAAGGTATTTTAAATTTTCTTTAGGTTTTGTGTATTTATTTAGGATTATACGTATTTTACAAGATATTACTCAAATACCCCTAGCGCTTTAAAGCGTGCTTAAAGCTTCCAAAGAGAAAAAGCTCTTCATGAAAGGTGGAAGCGCTTTTCGCTTTTTTGAACTATGAGGCGAATCAAATGATCGAACCCTCTAAACATATATTAAATATGTTTATATACACTTGAGGTTTGGATGAGAACTTAACTGAATATCTAACCAACTCAGTTAGGTCTCGATCCATACTAACTAATTACATCTAGAAAGAGGGATTAAAATGTAATTACAAACGATTAAAAACATTGATCATATTTATATTACTAACAGCCCCCCTCAAGCTCATCTGTGATTGTTGATGAGATTGGCTCTTAGCTCCATGAATGTAATGTAGCAGTAAACAGAATGCAGTGATGAGTGAAGAAGAGAGTGGAAATCTTCTTCACAGATGCTGAGAGAATGTAAAGATTCTTGGAGTCCACCAAGAATAGAATTGGAATAAAAGCAGATCTGAGATTCACGAGAGTAGAAAGAATAGAAATGAGGAAAGTAGCAAGAGAGAGTAATACCTGGATTTGCACAATAAACTAAGCTGATCTCTTGCCATTTGGGTCCATTGTATTTATTATACTCACACTAATGGTATTGGACAGTCGATTTAGTTTGAGTTATAACCTCTTTAATGAGAGGTAGAGATTGCCTGACCTTGGTCAGACCATTTAGGGACTAGATCAGGAGATCCTTCTTCATTAACTTCATCACTAGAGCTTAAATAACTCTTATGCTCTGCATCAGAATGATGCTGCCTTCAAAGTCTTAGTTAGTGTGTCAGCTCTTTGCATAGTGTTTGGAATGTGAATGACTTGAATAGTCTTCTTTTCTGATGTAGTCACATCTTACATGGGCCAGGAACCCATTTTCTATAGAGAATGCCCATTATCATCATGTTGGGAAGAGGGTGTGAATGGAGACAAGAAGAGGATAATCAACAGTTTTTATTAATTTGGTCTTATTAAGGTAACAACCTTTCTTCTTGCTATTCTTCTGTTCATCTTTTCTTCTTGCTATCTGGTGGATTCCAGATCCGTTTCTATTCTTCTTGGCCTCCAACTTTTGTGGATTCAGAAGTGATTCTTCTCTTCTTGTATTTTTTTGGGATATTGTGTGAAGTTCACGAAGCTGTAGTCAATCTTTACAGATTAGCTACATCATTTTTCACCCTCTCGAACAAAATTAAAATCAAGTGCAGCATGCTTGATTTTAGTGTGAAAGACAAAATTTGCAGCTAGCTGAGTTGCCCTCAAGTTGTCACACCACAGTGCATGTGGTGTGTTGACCTTTATTCACATTTCCATAAGCAGATTAGAGACCCAATCAACCTCTGCAGCAGCAGCAGTAATATCCCTGAACTCAGATTCAATGCTAGACCTTGAAACAGTGGGTTGTTTTTGTGAACACCAAACAATCAGTGACTCTCCCATATACAAGAGATATCCAATTTGGCTCTTTCTGTCTGTTGAGTCAAAAACCCAATCTGCATCACTATAAGCAGTAATTTCATTAGAATAAGTGTTTTTGAGAACAATACCCATATTATGTGTGCCAGATAGGTATCTCAGCACTCTCTTCGACATTTGCCAGTGAATTTCCTTGGGGTTTTCTATGAATTGAGCTAGTTTGTTCACTGTAAAAGCAATATCAGGCCTGGTTGTAGTGAGATATTGTAGTGAACTGACTAGTTGTCTATACTCAGTAGCATTCTCAATCTGTTCTGCCTCAGAATAGAACTCAATATTAGGTTGCATTGGTGTAGCAATGGGTTTCAAATTTTCATACCCATGCTTGTTGAGAAAATTAACCAAATATATTGTTGGTCTAAAAATAGATCTTCAGCATGCTTTCTAACTCTGATTCCCAAGAAGTATTCCAAATCTCCACATACTCTCACAGCAAATTCTGACTTCAAATCATTGAAACAATCCTCTACACATTTAGCATTAGATCCCGCGATCACCATGTGATCAACATAAACCAGAATGTAAATGACTTCCCTACCTGAGTTTATGAACAAAGACTCATCAGATATACTTGCTATAAAACCTTTTAGACATAAGAATTGTTTTAATCTACGAAACCACATCCTTGATTCCTTCTTTAACCCATACATAGCCTTTTTCAGGAAACACAAATGTGTTGGTCTTTACTCGTCAAGAAAACCAATAAGCTGCCTCATTACAATTCTTTCCTTTAAATGACCATGTAAGTATCCAACCCAAGGTTCCGGATGCGCGCGCATATGCGCATCTCCCTTAGCCGGATCCGGGTAAAATCCGACCCAGATCCAGGCCTGTTTTAAGTTATTTAAATAACTTAAAACAGGATTTTGTTTTTATTTAAAAAAAGGCCCAAAAAAAATTTATTTTAAGACCTTATAAATTTATATGCCAAAATTTTTGGCATAAAAATTTATACATTGGTCTATGAAAAGAGCTATATTATTTTTAATATAAGTTCCTCCCACTCTTAAGACTTCATGTTTGTTTTAGACAAAATGAATCTTTATTTATAGACCAACCTTCTTTGTGTTTTTTGAATTCTATCGATATGGGACTAAAAAAGTGTAGTTAAATAAATTATTTTTATGTAGTATTTTTTATGTTACAGATATATTAAAGAAGGCCCAGTCCATTACGTTAAAATTTTTTAAAAGCCTTTTGGGTTGTTTATTATTTTCTTTTTATAAAAGCCTCTCATTTATAAGTTTAAAAAAACCCTAGCCATTTAAAGAGCTATATTATTACGAAAATACCCCTATCGGTTTTTAAACCTTGGTGTTACAATGAATTATAGGGTGTTATAATAATTAATAAATATATGTATTATAATAATTTTTCTATCCAATATATTTTTAACTAAAAAGTTTAATTGATATAGTTTAGATATATAAAAAAATATATGAATTTCCTTTAGTTTTATATATATTTACGAAAATGCCACTGGCGCATCTGCGCGCATATGTTCAAGTGCTCCAGGAGGTGGCGCATCGCGCAGAGGCGCATCCGGAACCTTGATCCAACCTTTGGATATAACCAATGTAAGAACAATTCTGATGGTTTTGTGTTTGTCTCCAAAACCAATATAAGACGATGAACAATAGAAACCACTATTTAATAGTAAACTAGATAGAACAATTATATCACTAATAGAATCCAAAGAAATTTCATTGGCTGAAAGAAAACTGATACACAATATTTTTTACTTTTTAATACTCGTTTTTTGCAAATGGTAGATTTTATATATTTGTAAAATTCAAGTGAATGAAACAGCAAGCTGACTATGTTGAGATCTAATCATTAATATAATTGGGAATTACAAGTGTGGAGACTGTTTAAATGGACAATTAAGAGGTCGGTTATAAGGGCAATTAAAGAGTCATTATTTTGGGATTGACCCAAAATAATCCCTGTAAATGGCTCCTCTTGTATTTTTTTTTTTGAAGCAATTAAATTTCATTAAAAAATAAGGCTACTGCCCAGTTTACAAAAATAGAGTATATAAATAAAATAGAAGTAAAAAGAAATGAGCAAAAAGCTCATTGACTCTCTCCCATTAGCTATGTAATCTAGTTATATAGTAACTAGATACGTTGCCTTAAGAGGTTAGTCACCCATACTTCCATCATAGATGCCTCGGGAGGTTATGTAATCTAGTGCACTATCATGGATGTACACCCACTATCGGTGGAACCACGTAAAAATTCCTTCTCTCTTTTCTATTCTTGTTATTTTCTCTATTGCTTCTTTACTTGATTCCAGATCTGAAATCTGGAATCACTGTTCCATTGCTGGAAGAACACTGATCTAATCAGAGTGTGCTTGTGATCATCATCATATTTTGCAATCTACTACTCTAGCGCTATACAATATAGGCTATCTAGTATACTACTACTCTTTTAATGGTGAACTTAAGTTCACTCGGAGAAGCTCACTTATGACAATTTTGCGATGGACGGGCATTGCTTTTGACACCATCAAAGATTTATACAAAGACGATGAGGATTTTGTGGAAATCTTGAAACAATGTGAGGAGGTTCTAGCACTTGGTTTTAAAATTTAAGAGGGATTCTTATTTAAGGAAAATTAGTTATGCATTCTGAAGAATTTTCTCTGGCTACACCTAATCAAAGAAACTCATGCAGGGGGATTTGCTGGTCACTTTGGCAGAGATAAGTCAGTGGCACAATTGGAGAATAGATTTTACTGGCCAAGTTTAAAAAATGAAACAGAGAAATTTATTCAGTGGTGCCCCACTTGTCAGGAGTCAAAGGGCACAAGGAAAAATATTGGATTGTACATGGCTCTTCCTATAGACACAAAGCCATAGTCAGACCACTCAATGGATTTTGTGTTCAGTCTTCTAAAAATTAAAGCAGTCACTCAATTTTTGTAGTGGTCAATTGTTTTTAAAATATGGTCCATTTTCTTCTTTGCCGGAAACCCAATGATACTTTCTACATTTTAAAACTCTTCTTCAAATAGATAGTGCATCTCCATGGAGTCCCTCACTATTTGTCAGTACTTTAAGTTATTTCTCACTTTGGAGGTTTTTAAGGTATAGATTTGGCACCAATTTGAGGTAATACATGGCTTGAGAACTCCACCTAATTGGACACTGCAAAGGTTAGTCTTTTTAAACACATTAAGGGAGCAGTTTTTTTACGAATTGCAAAATAAATTGAAGGAGGTGAAGAGACTGTCCAAAAAATTGGAAGTTGAAAAGGATCACTCAGCTAGATTTGTTAGACAAGCTAAAGCTGATCTGAACACCTCAGCGCTGACCATATATAGAGATTCCCTTTCCACCCCCCTCCAAATACAAAAAAAACCTCAAAAAGAAACTGAGAAAATTCATTGTAAGGGAAGAAGGAGGTTGACATCAGACAGAAAAGCAAAATATCTTGGCTCAAACTAGAAGACACAAACTCCAAGTTTTTTGGTGTTGCCACCAAACTTCAGAGTTCTCAACGGAGAAGGGAACCATTCAGTCACCATAACCCAATTGAAAACTAGGAATATGAGCTATTTCAAAAACATCTTCAGCAGAAATAATTCCCCCCAAGATATCTCAAGGGAGATAAATGACTGGCTCATCCAACAGCTATTAGGGGAAGAGGTGAGATCTTCCTTATACTTGTTTAGCTCTGGAAATTCCCCAAGGCCAGATGGATCCATCTCTGAATTCTTTAAAAAACTCTGGCCCAGAAAAGCAAAATATCTTGGCTTAAACTAGGAGACACAAACTCCAAGTTTTTTGGTGTTGCCACCAAACTTCAGAGTTCTCAACAGAGAAGGGAACCATTCAGTCACCATAATCTAATTGAAAACTAGGAATATGAGCTATTTCAAAAACATTCAGCAGAAATAATTTCCCCCACCCTGGATCCATCTCTGAATTCTTTAAAAAGCTCTGGCCCAGAAAAGCAAAATATCTTGGCTCAAACTAGGAGACACAAACTCCAAGTTTTTTGGTGTTGCCACCATAGTTTTAAAAAGCATAAAGTGCTCCCAATTTCCAATTAGCGCTTTTTTAGCTTTAAGCGCTTTAGCGCGCTTAAAGCTAAAAAAGCGATAATGGCATTTTCGTAAATACATGCATTTTTTAGAAAATTGCATATATATTCCTGTATTATTTTTTTTCAAATCCTATAAATATATTTTTTTCAAATATATACCCCTGTTATAAATATTTATAAGTGTAATATAACATTTATTACAGTAAACATGTAATATTTATAGGTATAATATAACTTATATTATACGTTTAACAAACCAACCAGGTGATGAATATTTATAGGTGTAATTTGTAGGTGTAATTTATAGGTGTGATATTTATAGGTGTAACAAACCAACCAGGTGTCTAATTTGGGAAGACACCTGGCCAGACAGGTGCTGGACCATGAGAAACTTCCAACAGCTATAAAAGAGGAAGAAATCTGTTTGAAGAGTTTGCTTCTACTGCAGCTTACAGATCTTTCTCCTCCTCCCTTCTCCAAGCTTCTACTACCCGGTGATGGGTAGAAACCCACTAACCCGACACAACCCGACCCACTCACCCGCTTAAAAAAAAGCGATTTGGAAAGCGCTCCTCCAGGAGCGCTTTTCCGCTTTAAACGTCGCTTTTTAATCTATGGTTGCCACCAAACTTCAGAGTACTCAACAGAGAAGGGAACCATTCAGTCACCATAACCTAATTGAAAACTAGGAATATGAGCTATTTCAAAAACATCTTCAGCAGAAATAATTCCCCCCACCCTCCAATCCTCATCACTTTCCCCAAGATGGTCTCAAGGAAGATAAATGACTGGCTCATCCAACGGCTATTAGGGGAAGAGGTGAGATCTTCCTTATACTTGTTTAGCTCTGGAAAATCCCCAAGGCCAGATGGATCCATCTCTGAATTCTTTAAAAAGCTCTGGCCCAGAACTAAAATTCAATGTCTTAGATTGTATGGAACAGTTCTTTAGGGACAGATCTCGGCTCAAGTCAGCTAATCATACATTTCTCACCCTCATTTCAAAAACAAACACAACCTCAGAGATCTCTGACTTTAGACCTATACGGCTATATGCCTATACCTAACACAATGTGAGTATAAATATAGGTGGGCATGGAGAATTAGGGACAGATTATATTTTTGCTATTTTCCAAGATATCATTAATTCCTTACCTACTCCTCTGATATTCTGTTTTTTCTGTTATTCCTTCTCTTTCTTGGATTATTCCTTTATTTTTCGATTGGTAGATTCCAATCTTTCTATTATTCTAGATCCGAAGAAAAAAACCTTTCATCTTCTTCTTCAAAGAACCCTTTCATCTTTTCAAAAAACTCATACACTCTATTTGTAACCTCACACCATATTCGACACTAATTTTGTGTCAAACTAATCTATAAGCTAATTTTCTCTGATAAGATTAGCAAGGTTTCTACTGAGCTCATATCACCAAACCAGACTGCCTTCATTGAAGGCAAACTCATATCAGATAACACTATTCATTCTGATGAGATGGTCTATGGTTTTTGAAGGAAAATGACTTCCAAGTGATGTTTGAGTATTGATCTCAAAAAAGCCTTTGAAACTATCAAATGGGAAGCCATCATCTGCATCCTGAAGGTCTATAGCTTTTCCCTCCCTCCTATGTAAGGTAATTTGGAAATGTATCTCCTCTGCCTCCTTTGTGCCATTAGTCGTCTAAATCCACCTAATTAGGAAAGGTACCCCCAATGACTTTCCTAATTTTGAAAGCTCAAGCTGAAATTAAGGAGTTGGTGAGTAATAAGGCAATTGAAATCTTCTCAGTACTAGAAACAAAGACAACCCCACGAAGCACAGTCCATCAGAGATTACTTTGGCTAAAAATGGGGGTCTCATAATATTTGGACCTTCTGGAGGAAGGACATTTGGACTGCAGATAAAATTCTCGCCCACCCCCAAATGAATAATTTAGGGTGTGCCAATCTCTTCACTCACCTTGATTAGGCATTTGAATACACTTTTATCAAATTAAATTTATTAATTAATAGAAGATGTTTACCTTTTGCAAGAAAAATACTTTGCTAGTTAAGTTTCCTGTTTAGTTTGTTTCATTTGTATTGTATTTTCCTGTATATAAGAGGTATAGAGGAGATAAACAGTTATCAAATGTCAATATAACAATTTCATATCACATTCCAAGAGATATATAGTTAATCATTTACTTTTTCAATTGTACTAATTATATATTTCTTTCATAGCTCCCTGGTACAGAAGAATCACAGACTGCCATGTTTTCAGCTACCAATGGAGGGGAAACCAGTAGCAGCCCTTGTTTAGGAAAGAACGATGGACCAGAACAAACACCTATCCCTTTCCCAAATTTGCCATTGATTGAGGAGCATATTCAAGACATCGGGCCAAGTAATAATGAGTTTATGAATCAAAATATGGAATCTACCATGGATACTGGACAATCATCTATTACTGGTGACAGTTCAATTACAAATAAATATGATTATCTGAAAAGAGCCGAAGCAATGATGACAGTAATTCCACGATATTCAGCAGTTGAAACACCCTTTAGTGAGTTCTCAATATCAATATTTAGAACTCCGTATGTCCCCAAATCAAAACTTGTTGAGAAACCTTCAGGTTTGTCTTCATATGTTCACAGTACAACCCATCCACAACTGATATCAGAAGAAAAGGTGGAAATGGCATCAAAAGCAAAGATGATCACTGGGGATTATGATACGATCTCTAGTTATTCCAAGTACTACAATTTTGTAAATGGTAGGAAAAATTACATCAAAAAAAAATCCATAACTAATGAAATGACCTTGCATGAAGATGATAATCTATCATCTCTTTCTGGCATTACTTTTCCTAGTTCATCAACATCTTTCCAAGAAAAGAAGACTGACGATACACTAGAAACAGGGTGCCTTTTAATGTCTCTGAAGACCGTTCTTGGTACTGAATTAGAATGCGGCATGTACCAGGCTTCAATGCGTAGAATCAGACACACACTTTTATTTTGCAACCAAGTTCCCAAGTCACTGGTTATGCGTACTAGCCAAGGATTATCCATTCAGGTAACAGGTGATCAAAGCATGATGCCAAACATGATATCTAGTGGAAACGGAATAAAGAAGAAAGATTCTATACCTGTTAGAATAGCTGGTGATATAGATTCTGTGCCTGATAATTCGGTGACTGCGCCACTTGGTGTTTGGCGTGTTGTTGCACCTTCGAAATCTACAAAAGCTTCCAACATGCTGAATGTTGAAAGCTCACCTTTTCCCAAAAATAATGCTGTTGAAGATTTTCCTGTTTTCAGCCGGAGACAACCTCTTCAGGAACTTCTGGATGCTATTTCTCTGTTAGTTCAACAGTCAACGTCTTTTGTTGACGTATCACTTGATCCATGTGATGGAGATGGATCTTACGACTTTCTTACATTAGAGGAACAGATTCGACGTGGGTTTGTTTGCGGTCCGTCATCTGTTCATGCAGGCTGTGGTGGTGTTTTGGCATCTTGCCATTCTGTGGACATTGCTGGTGTTGATTTAGTTAATCCACTTTCCACTGATGTAAGCTTCTTTCTGTGCTTCTTTATTTTATTTTAAATATTTAACTGATTTTATATTTTTATAACTGGTTTTGCCTTCCTCTTTATTTATCTTGTCATTTTCCTGTTTTTCTTGGTTATCACATCATATTATAAATTGGATTTGGATCGCTAGTTTTTTTTTTGAAGCAATTAAATTTCATTAGAATAAGGCTAATGCCAAGTTTATAAAAAAATAGAAATAGAAGTAAAAAGAAATGAGCAAAAAGCTCATTGACTCTCTCCCATTATCTATGTAGTCTAGTTATATAGTAACTAGATACGCTGCCTCAGCTGGTTGGTCTCCCAAACTTCTATCATAGATGCCAAGTTTACAAAAAAATAGAAATAGAAGTAAAAAGAAATGAGCAAAAAGCTCATTGACTCTCTCCCATTAGCTATGTAGTTTAGTTATATAGTAACTAGATACGCTGCCTCAGGAGGTTGGTCTCCCAAACTTCTATCATAGATGTCTCCAAAGGGTGACAACAACTCTTCTTGTAATACACTGAATCAAAGGAGAGAATGATGTATTTAATGACTTCCTTAAGGACTACCTCAGGAGGCCTACTAATATGCTGTCTATACCTTTTATTTCTTTCCGTCCATATATGCCACGACAAGCACCCAATAGCATTCTATATTAACCCCCAAGGGGGAGAGAGTGACGCGTAATCTTTTGTGTTGCCTCCGTCAGATCCCCCAATTTAATATCTGGACTGGATTGAGTGGGGACTGGAATATTCATTATTTTTCAGAAAGCGAAATCCAGGTGTTCCGCCAACGGAATTAAAAGAGATCTGGAATAAGAACAGTTAAAGAAAAGATGACTCCTAGTTTCATCTTTCAGATTGCATAACAAGCAAACAAGAGGCACTTGTACTCTCCAACTCCTCAACATCTTGGATCGCTAGGTTGACACTTTTTAACTGTTCATACTTCATAGAGTTTACTACATGGCATTCTTCTTGAAGATATCTCTAATTGTTTAACATTCTACATTTTTTTTCCGTAATTTCTTGAAGATATCATAATTTGTTTGTTTCTAGATTTAATATTGCAAAAAGAAATTTACTATATGTTGAAGTATAATGCATATTTTATTCATTTGTAATAGGTCCGTGTATCATCAGTCATTAGCTTGCTACACTCTGAAGTAAGAGTCGCTATGAGAGCTGCTTTTGGAAATTTGGAAGGACCTTTATCTGTAATTGAGTGGTGCAACGGTCATAACCAATCTGGTGATACTATAAATACAGGTGATATCCATTATGCTGAATGCAATAACACTGAACTTAATGATTCCTCAAGTGAATTTATTGGAGAAGCAATCAGTCCAACTTTTGCCAGTAACATATCTTCTCTCAGAGGTACATGCTGCTTTTAAATCCATGCCGATTTAAAATGAATAATATTTTACTACAATGAGTATTTTCACAGATGGAGTTCGAATAGACGAGTCATCCCAAAGGCGGTCAAACCAAGAACAAGAACATAAAATAAGTGGTTTTCGTAACAGACCAACTATTTCAATGCTTCCTTTACCTTCACTACTTATTGGGTATACTCTTTGAGATTTTGTCTTCTATACAGCTTGCCGTTTGTTCATGTACTTTATATTACCAAATTTATGTTTTTTTTCTAACAGGTTCCAGGATGACTGGTTAAAAACATCACCAATCATCTTGAATTCTTGGGAAAAAGAGCAATTTGAGCCTTACGCTTTACCAAAACCTGTGAGTTTCTTATAAAAAGTCTCAAACTCTAGTGTGTATTCCTTCCTTTTTTTTATTCACTAGCAGTCTGGCAAATGTAATTCAATCTATATTGCAATTGTTTTAGAGTTTATTTATACTTTAAAGTGTATTATGCTATTTGTTTTTGTTATTGTAATTGATGAATGCATTCTGTATTATTTTTCGCAGCTTACATACTGTGCTGTATGCCCAGATATTGATTTCTTAACTTTTGCCAGTGCCACTTTTCTTCGGCAAATTGGAATTGGTGAGATTTTTATATATACCTTTAATACTTTTAAGATCCAAAAATATGTCATAGGCCAAAGCACAATGCTGAATCGTATTCTGCTCCTGTAAAATGCCATTTTTTAATTTTTAATAGATGCTATATATGTTTAAAGTACGTTGGAATTTTTTTAAAAACTCTCTTTAAGATATAAAGGAGGTCTTTTTATATCCAATCTTGCCCTTAAATTTCTCTGCATTGAACACTACTTTGCAGTCCATCTTGATCCTTTCCCAGATCTCCTTTCCTGCTCTGATTAGTCTTTTTTAAATTAAATATTTATCCTTTCTTTTTGCTTTCAGTTTATGAATCTTGTAATTTGGGAACTCATTCGCCGTATCTGATTGGATCTCAATTGGATATAGCTTCTAAAAAGTCAAGTATTCCTGGCTTGGTCCTCGTTGATTGTCCTCAAACAATGAAAAAAACAGGAATGGCATCTACATCAGAGAATGTTCTTAATGACTACCTTATTTCATCAAAAAAAAACTGGGATTTGAAAAGTTTTTTGGTGTCTCTAGCAAATTCTCTCAAGACTCTAAAACTTGGATCAGTTTTGTCTACAAATCAAAAAGATGGTACTAATGTACCTACCTTGGTTGGTTTTCTAGCCATTTACCTTTTCTATTAAATATTTAATCATACGAGTTTTTAGATTTTTTTCGGCTTCTATGTTTATATTGCTTGTGTAAAATATTTGATTTAGGCACAACTATTTATGTTAGAATTAGTTGGAATATATATGCAAAACATTTCAATTACTGATCTGTCATCAATTAGTAATTTATTTTCTTATACTTTTTATCTTGTCTATCTATTTATAAGGAGGTAGTCTTCTTTTTTTTTAAAGCAAAGAGGTAGTCTTTTTTTTTGAAGCAATTAAATTTCATTAAAATAAGGCTAATGCCCAGTTTACAAAAAATAGAGTATACATGATATCGGCCTGAAATCCGACATATCTGAGGCCGTGTTTGTTTTGGGTACAAGCTAATGACAAAAATATTGGCAGATAGGATCAGTAAAGTCTCTAGTGAACTCATCTCTCCAAACCAAGCAGCTTTCATTCAAGGAAGGCTCATCTCGGATAATACCATTCTAGCGGATGAAATGGTGTATGGCTTTGGAAGAAAGAGAACTCCCAAGAGGTGTTGCTTGAGTATAGATCTTAAGAAAGCTTTTGACACAGTCAGTTGGGAGGCTATAATTGTCACCCTTGAAGCGTATGGATTTTCTTCTATGTTCTGCAAAATGATTTGGAATTGCATATCCTCTGCATCTTTTCGGTGCTGGTGGAAGGGACTCTAACGCCTCCCTTCAAAAGCCAGAGGGGGATTAGACAGGGTGATCCTCTATCTCCTATTCTATTTGATATGGTTATGGATGTTTTGAGTAGATTGATACAGAATGGAGTAAAGAACAAAAAAATAGACACTTATCAAGTGAATGGTGTTACTTCTATATCTCACCTCATGTATACAGTTGAAGAAAAGATGACTCCTAGATTCATCTTCCAAATTGCATAACAAGCAAACATGAGGTACTTGTACTGTCCAACTTCTCAGCTTTTTGAACGTGTTTAGGTGATCCCATTTCACCTTCCACAAGAGAATAGAAAATTTTGTTGGCATCTTCGACCAAATTCCCTCAGCTAATATATCTTTATGCTTTCTATCTCTAATACATTCCACCACAAGGAGGTAGTCTTTGTGTATTATATAATTTAGCAATTTATTTCCCCCCATTTACGTTCTAAAATCCTGTATGACTTGTTTCTTTTATATAAAAATAAAAACAACTAAGTTATAGAAGTACAAGCTATGTAATTATAAATTTAACAAAAGGATAAATTAGTTACAGACTGTAATTATCTCATGGTTTACTAATGTAAATCATCGATTAGGATTTAAAATCCTCCAATGTATCAAGAATAGGGTTTCCTCATACCCCATTCCGCTCTTGAATTTTTCTGCATTGAAACTCCACTTTGTAGTCCATCTTGAATCTTGATCCTTTCCCAAACCTCCTTCCAGCCCTTTTCTTCACCCTCATGTGCTACATTGTGTGATCCCAAAGAGCATCTAGTGAAGTGCCCACCATGCATTTCTGGGAATTCTTGTGCAGTAATTGGTATTGTGTCATTTGTGTGTTGCATCTTGTGTATCTTGTTTTTATAAGCAATTAAACTTTTTCATTGAAAATGAAGGGCAATGCCCAATTTACACAAAGAATTAGAAATACAAATGCAAGTACACATGAAGGGTTGCATATCGTGCTCCTAGTTTTTTTTTAAGCAATTAAATTTCATTTTAAAAAAAAAGACTAATGCCCAGTTTACAAAAATAGAGTATAAAAATAGAAACAGAAGTAAAAAGAAATGAGCAAAAAGCTCATTGACTCTCTCCCATTAGCTATGTAGTCTAGTTATACAGTAACTAGATACTTGCCTCATGAGTTTGGTCTCCTATACTTCCATCATAGATGTCTCCAAAGGGTGACAACAACTCTTCTTCTAATACATCTAGTTAGTATTAACTGAAATATATTGATTTTTTTTGGTAGAATTAAATTTTCTCATTATTATAATGAAGAGATGTGCCCTGATTACACCGGAGATATGAAAAATAAAATAAGAACACTCAAGACTCATCGACGCTTTCCTATATAGCATTACAACTAGTAATTAAACTAGTTAAGTTGTCTCAATAGGTTGGTTTGCCAAACTTACGTCGTAGTAATCTCCAATTGGGAAATGCCTTCCTAAAATCATCAGATTTGAAGGAAGGGTTTATGTCCCGATTGATTGCTTTGTTTTTATGAGAACTGTGAACAGAATAACAGATTCTGATAATCAAGAAAGTTTTTTTTTTTTTGAAACAATTAAATTTCATTAGAATTAGGCTAATGCCAAGTTTACAAAAATAGAGTATAGAAATAAAAATAGAAGTAAAAAGAAATGAATAACCCAATTGATGATCAAGAAATGAATAATCAAGAAAGATGAGATGATTTTATTAACCCAATTGATGATCTGTACCAATGTTTTACATGCACTTATATAGGTGTGTGATGTAGTCATGTAGATGATCAAGAGCAGATCGTATACTGATTGGGAAGAATTGGAATCCACCAGTGAGGGGTGAATGGATTCTACCAGATCTAGAATGAGTAGAACAAAAGGTAGAAAGAACAGAAAAATAAGAGAGAGAGATACCTGGATAATAATAAAAATGACTGACTAACTCGTCCCCCTTTATTCCTTTATCTATACCTCATGTCTACCTTTGAGATGAACCTAGAAGCTTAGTTAAGGCAAATTGTGCTCCTTACAATAGAAGGAGCACAATCAAAGTCCCCCTTGAGTATGTGTATCAGCGTGCCTAGGCGAGCATGTCAGCCAGCACCTCCAAACGTTAGGCCTTCAGGTGCTGTCCCAGGTTAGGAGAATTATGGTCAGATCTGCTTAACCATTTATTGGTTAAATTAAATGATAAGATCATAAACTAGAATAAGAAACGGGCAGAAATCTTAAATCGCAATTTCTGTTCTTGATTTTGAGTTCTGTCCCTCTCTAGATTTCAACACATCCTCCAGCAAGCGTCCGTCGTCCGGAAAGCATCTCCAGTCACATCTATTTTTCTCAAGTGTTCCACTTCCGTTTTTAGAGTTTAGGGCTATTTTATTTATATTCTGAAAATACAGGTACACATGTGTAAATACTTAGAATTACAGGATAATATTTGCAAGTTACCCTATGTTTCATATATAGTGTTGTATGTTCGCCTATAAAACCTTGATCTATAATCTATATATCGTGTTACATCTCTATGATCTTAGATCAAGGATTGCATAACTAACTATAAATAACTAGTATTAAAAGAACTACCTAAGTACTCTAGTAGCATGATTGGATTCTAGATGAACGGACGCCTTAGGTTATAGCCTTAATATGTCTGCTTTCTGTAGACTTCTGTAGAATTATCTTTTTATAATTAAACTTTTATCTTTTATATTACTTTTCCAGTCTTTTATAATTAAATTTTTTCCATCTTTTATACTACTTTTCTCACAATTTATTCCAGTCAGAAATGTAATGATAGAAAATTAAGAAAAATATACATTTTTAATCATTTAAACTTCTACATTTATAATGACTTTTGCAGGTTGTATATGTTGTATGCCCTTTCCCTGGTACTACTGCAGTTTTACAAACTTTAGTTGAGTCTTGTGTTGCTCTTGGATCAGCAGTACATGCTTCTGAAAAAGAAAGTCGTACATTGTTACACTCTCAGATTTCAAAAGATCTAAATTCTGCAGCACCTGCAGATGAAGCGTCAACATCGAATGTTGTGATGCTGTCTGGGTTTAGCATTCCTAACCTGGTTTTGCAAATTGTGAGCTTAGACCTTTTACTGAGAGTAGATATGCCCTGGAAGGAACATTTTGTTTTAAAGGACCTTGCTTTCACCATTTACAACAAAGCACGACGAGTTGTAAGGTCTTCTTCTAACGTTGACGTGATTCAGTCGCAATCTACTCCAGGAAGATCTCAATCCACATTAATGCATGCTAGTTCTTCTTCCCCGGGATTTTGGAAGGATTGTCTTCCTCCACGAATTTCAAATCCAGTAATTGCACGAGAGACCGAACATGACTCTGCAATTAGGCATGGGGTTTGGGACAATTCATGGCAAACATTAAGAACGTCTGGAGGATTGAACTACGATTCAACTAGGTTAATTGAAAAATGGGCTGATAATTTTAGGTGCATGTTTGAACCACTCTTTATTTTAGCAGAACCTGGTTCTGTGGAACAGGTAATCCCTTTGGTTGGCTACAATAATGTATCTTCAGAGTCTTCAAATTCAAGATCCTTAGTTGATGATAGTAGCAGTGGTTATATGCAAACTTCAGCTTCAAGTGGCAACAATACAAGTCCTCTTCTTGATGATACAGACCGTGAGCATAAACTCTACAGTCTTCATTGTTGTTATGGATGGACGGAGGATTGGCGTTGGTTGATTTGCATTTGGACAGATTCCAAAGGGGAGTTACTTGACAGCCAAATATTTCCTTTTGGTGGAATTAGTAGTCGCCAGGACACAAAAGTTCTCCAATGTCTTTTTGTTCAAATTTTGCAGCAAGGATGTCAGATAATTTCTTCTTCCCTTTATTTTGGATCAACTAAGCTCAGGAATATAATCATTACACGTATTGGGTGTTTCTTTGAGCTTGAGTGTCAAGGTATCATGAATATTTGACAGATTGTTTTTTTTAAATAATCATTATTTTAAAGTATACTATCAATAAGAAACAATCAATAGGCTTAATATTTTTGTTATATTCGGTCAGAATGGCAAAGGGCCATTTATTTGGTTGGTGGCAATGAAGTGAAGAAATGGCCAGTACAACTAAGAAGATCTG
Organism: Zostera marina; assembly: GCA_001185155.1. Taxonomy (NCBI): domain Eukaryota; kingdom Viridiplantae; phylum Streptophyta; class Magnoliopsida; order Alismatales; family Zosteraceae; genus Zostera; species Zostera marina. The sequence goes on from LFYR01001404.1 coordinate 34,263, forward strand.
TGCCTTGTGGTGCCTCTTCCACAAGTAATGGACCTTCACTGCAACAACAAGATATCAGTTTAATACAAGAAAGATCTATGTCTTCTTCTTCCCTGCCTTCTATGTACAACCCTCATCCAAAATCATCTGGCTATATGAAGGGTACTTTAGGTCAATCCAATTATAAGAAAGCTATCTCAGGAAGTCAACCCATGGATTGCTCACGTGGGCTGTCTCAGTTGGTTCAAAGCATCAGTTTGATAGCTGTTTCTGTTGACCATTCATTGCATCTATTTATTCCCACAGATTCCTCTTCATTAGGTATGTCTTCTGTTTGAGTTTTCATTTACTTTTTTAATATCGGAATTCTTCCACATAATAAGTATTCATTGATCTTGTCATCACTTTTGATCTTTTTTTCTGGACAATTCATTATCTTTACGTTCTGCAGATGGAATAAATCAAAATGGCAACTCAACTACCGGCCATTTGGAAAGTTTCAATTCAGTATCATCATTGGGAGAAATCCCATCGTCCTATATGTTTATTCCCACACCTAGTGTACGTTATCTCCCTCCATCACCCTCACAGCTTCCAACATGTTTAACTTCCGAGTCTCCACCGCTGGCCCATTTACTGCACAGCAAGGGATCTGCTATTCCTCTTTCAACTGGTTATATTGTATCGAAAGCAGTCCCTAGTGCAAGAAAGGGTCGCACGGGAAAAACTAACCAGGAATGGCCATCGATTATCTCAGTGACTCTTATTGACCATTATGGAGGAAACATAGATAATTTCCAAGAAAAGATGGCTCGTGGTGTAAATAGTAGCAGTGGTGTGAAACAAGGTATTAGTAGTAGCGGTAGCGGCAGGATTTCATGTTTGGAATCAAATACGAGAGACTGTGAATTTGAAAAACATTTGGTTCTAGAATCTATATCAGCGGAGCTCCATTCTCTTTCATGGATGACAATCAGTCCAATGTATCCAGAAAGGCGCACTGCCCTACCTTTTCATTGTGATATGCTACTAAGGTTGAGAAGACTTCTGTTTTATGCCGATAAACATCTTGCTCTGCAATCCTTAGATAAGTAGTTATCATCAAGGTTTCAATTTCATTCAATTTTTTGAAATCATTGCTCCCATTTTGGAGAAAAGGAATCCTTAGATAAAGAGTTGTAAGTTGTAGTTCATGAATAACTGTGTTATATTTAGACAGACATGTAGATGATGTAGTATATGTATATCATTTAATTGTTTTATACTTTTTTTTTATAACATAAGGTATATGTAAAATATGTGCTTGATGATTGAGTTATGTACAAAAAAGATCAGGTTAATTATTTTTGCACCACTCTCCTTCTTGGAGGTTACTATGGAATGTTATTAGGTGTTTATCGTGGCAGATATAGACAGCACGTTAGTAGGTCTCTTGAGGTAGTTTTTAAGAAAGTCATTAAAGACGTCAGTCTCTTTTTTGATTCAATGTATTACAAGAAGAGTTGTTGTCACCATTTGAAGACATATATAATATAGCTAATGAGAGAGTCAATAAACTTTTGTTTATTTTTTTTTTACTTTTGTTTTTATTTTTATACTCTTTATAAATTGAGCATTGTTCTTATTTTTTAATGAAATTTTAATTGCTTTAAAAAAAATTATATTTTATTATAAATAAGGTTGTTATTTTACTATTGATTTAGAGATCAATGGATATTAAATTTTTAATATTTAGTCTAATTAGTTTATTATTTTTTTAAAATAACTAACTCAGCTCTGAACCGGTAGGTAGGCTTGGCAATTCGTGTAACACGAACACGATTGACACGGTTATTTTTTTATCGACACGAACATGATCTGTGTCAAAAAAAATTTAACACGAATACAACATGATCGAATCCGTATCAACACATTTATTAATAATTATTATTTTAATGATAATAATTATCTAAAAGTACGTTTTATTGTTTTACTCTATTGTATAATTATTATTTTATCCCTATTATTTTATTAGTACATGGATATAATATTTTATATAAAATTTAGAAGATTTTGCGTATAAATCTTATTTTACCCTTAATATATAAATTTAGTTAATTAATAATAATATATTTTAATTTGTATTATCGTGTCACATAATCGTTTCGTCGTGTCGTGTTTTTAAAGATAAACACTAAATCAATACTATTATTAATTGTGTTAAAATTTTAGAAACTATTATAATCGTGTCGTGTTAAAATCTATTATGTAATTTTTTTATTTTTTATATTTGTAAATTGAAAAAATCAATGACTACCTTTAATCCAAAAAAATTCACTCTTCACCGTCAATCTCCGCTTCTTCGATAAGTTGCATGTTCAGGATTTTCAAATAATTGCATGTTTAAATTTACAACTAGTTGCAAGTTCAAAATTTTCAAATAGTTATATGTTCAGGTTTACAATAATTATATGTTGAAGATTTTCAAATAATTGTATGTATGTTATACAACTAGTTGCCGGTTCGGAATTTTCAAATAATTACATAGATTTTCAAATAGTTACATATTCAAGATTTTCAAATAGTTACATGTTTAAATTTTTCAAAGTAAACTCCAAAATTAGATGGACAGAGGTAACATGGCATTTAAATTTTTCTTCAAACCCCACAACTGTACAATAGCACAAGTGGAACCATTAATTGTCTATTTCAAAAACTCAACAAAATTTAAAAGTTCTACTAGATTATCGAAAAATGAACATGGCATTTTTATTTCTAAATAAAAAGACATAATATATCATCGAATAAATTATAGTGAAAATATACATAACCAGACCTTTTAACCATATGTTTGGATATTGGAAATTTGTGTTCGAATTTAGATTTAATCGAATTTGAATACTTAAAATATTATTCGAAATTAATCTTGGAATACTTAGTATATATGTATATAATAATTTTATAATTTTTACCATTTTAATATATTATATTTTAAAATGTTATGTTTAAATTAGTACATAGATTTTTATTAAAAAATATATATTATTATTTTGTTTTTTTTAAAATGTTATTCGATTATCTACTGTAAAACCAAACCATCAACACTCAAAAACCTTCATAAAATATAAACAAATCTATGTGACTACGTGCATGGGATGAAGTAAGTTAACATTTTTTATTAAGAAATATCTAAAGTTTTAAAGCTGAGATTTGCGTAGCCTAATTGACGGTACAGCGACTAATGGTGTTGCTTTCTTAAGGACAAACCCAAATTTCTCAACCACCGCCGGAGCCGGAGCCGAAACTGGTTTCGTCTCCTTCAACAAACTCCAGTCGAAGGAATGCAGCAGTGACGCGATCATATACAATGACATCTTCTCCGCCATTTCGATCCCGACGCACATCCTTCTACCGGCTCCAAAAGGTATGTAGTTGAAATCAGCGCCGGTGTAGCTTCTCCCGTCTTCTCCTAGAAACCTCTCCGGCAAGAACTCCAATGGGTCGTCCCACGTTCGCGGGTCCCGATGGATGGCCCATGCATTGATGTAAACCCTGGAGTCTTTGGAAACACTGTAGCCACCGATCGTACAGACCTGGTTTGGGGAGTGCTGTATTAGAAGAGGGAGAGTTGGGTGCAGTCGGAGTGTCTCCTTCATGATGGCGTGGAGGTAGGGTAGTTTAGTCACGTGGTGTTCCTCCACCGTGGCTCCTTCACCGACCACCACGTCGAGCTCCTCTTGCGCCTTCGTCAGTAGACTAGGGTTTCTCATCATTTCAGCCATTGCAAATTCCATCACGCTCGATGAGGTGTCTGTGCTCGCCGACAGTAAATCCATGAGAATACCCTTGATGTTAGTTCGGGTTAGAGCTGTCTTCTCTAAACCCAGGAGAACATCTAGGAAATCACTGGCCTGAGCAGTCTCACCGCCGCCATTAATTCCGACCTTCTTCTCGGAGATGATTCCTTCGAATAACTCGTCGAATTTTTTGTTTAGATCCATTGATTTCCTCTTCACCCTCTGCAAATCCAGCCACCCTATCATCGGAAAGAAATCTGACACATTCGGCTTACCCAGGAGAGAGACAAGATCGGAGATCTGAGTTTTGAAGTCTTTCATCTCCTTCATCGCACCACCGCCATGCTCGTTTGAGTGCATTTTTCCACCCCACATCATACTGGTGATCACATTTAATGTCGTCGTGAAAATCTCCACTCCGATCTCCACAGGTCTCCCTCTCATTTCCTCCACTCGCTTTACCATTGCTCTTATCTCCGTCCTCCGTAACCCATGCATAGCGTCGAGGGTAGCTTTCCCAAGCAACCCGTTCTTGATGATTCGCCGGAGCATCTGAAATTCCTTCCCGTAGGGTCTAAAAGAAAAGTCATCTTCAGCGTAGAATAAAATACGGGCCGAAACGGGAACATCACGATTCGCAAAGACGACGTCTTTCTCCGAAAGAATCTCACGGCAGAGAGAAGCGGAAGATACGACGACAACGGGTTTGAATCCGAGATTGATGCTGAAAATCGATCCGTATCTTCCAGCCAATAATGCGAAGTAGATGTGCAGCTGATCAGCGTGGAGGAATGGAAGCATGCCGAGTAAAGGAAGACCCATTGGTCCGGGAGGAGAATGAATATTCAACCGACGGCGGTAGACTATCGAGATCAGCACCGACATGGCTACAGTAAAGAATAATAAAACACACCAGGTTTTCAGATCCTCCATAATTTTACTTCACTCGTTTTCAGATCAGTGGTTCAGGCAACTTGAATAATTTTTTATTTTTCTTTCTTTGGCTTTGAATCTAATATATAGCACTATGGCTTCTCAAGACATCAAAATTCTAACAATGTCAGACTATGTTTTTTGTTTTATTTATACAATTAAATAAAACCAAAATTATAGTCCCACATTGCTATAATTTATATAAAAATCACCACTATAAATATATAATCTATGTAAATTATATGATAAACTGTAAATTATATCATGGGATTTCGAATTCGAGTCGGGTTGGGTTAAGTTGGGCGATTCTCGAGGTGGCTTCGGATCCAGTTTTTTTTCCTCTTGCTCGGGTCGTGGTCGTATGTTATAACTTATATGGTGGTATCCGATTCTTAGCTAGTTATAAATAATTATCATGGGCTCTCTGGTGGTATGTAGGCCCACCCGATTAAGCTTACCCGAATTCTCGAGGTGGCTCCGGATCCAGTTTTTCCTCTTGCTCGGGTCGTGGTCGTATGTTATATGGTGGTATCGTTGGGTCACTCACTAGTCACAATTTTAGTCGTTCGTTGAAAACGTTATCCTATTTCTTCTTCCCACAAACTCTTTTCTAGTGCGAACAAAAAAAGATGGATTCTTTCTCTCCTTTCTCCACAGTCTCCACTGCTTCCAATCGACTTCCTCTTCTTGCTTCATCACCTTCTTCTTCTTCTAGGTTAAGGAAACAATTCCATAGGAACAGGCCGTCGTCACTGCTTGCTTCGACTGCCTTCCCAGGTTACTTAATCATTTGCCTACGTCTTTTTCTTATTTCACCAAATCGACGTGTTTTTTGCTGCAAAATGATTTTTTTCTTGACCAAAACCAGAATTTATGTTTTCATATAAAGTGTTTCTCATTAAACATAAATCATCAATGCATACTCGTTTTTCTGTTTAAGACAAAATTCTTCATTACCGTTATGGGTTGATATGATATTTATTCTTAGTGAAGTCAATACATTTTGATTTTTGATCCATGTTTCGTGATGTAGATTGCCGTTGTACAAAATATGCGATGGTTGCGAGAGAGAAAATTTCTCAATTTTCTTCACTTTACAGGTGTGGTGATAAATCATCATTGAAACCCATATTTGCTAAGGCAAATGCATCAGGTTTTCTCTCGGACTTTTTTTTATGAATTTTGTTCTGTATCAAACTTAATGCCTTCTTAAATAAGCTTATAGTCATTTATCTTCATGTGCATTTTCAGCGGAGTCGACAACCAAAGAAATTGCAGAAGGCTCATCAAACAAAACTTTCATGACTGGGGATGAAATACGCAGACGTTTTCTTGAATTTTATGCTAAACGTGATCACAAAATACTCCCAAGTTCTTCACTCGTACCAGATGATCCTACAGTTTTACTAACCATTGCTGGAATGCTTCAATTCAAGCCTATATTTCTTGGAAAGGTGACTAATATATCCTTTTTTTAGAGGTTTTGTTTGGCAAAAGAGTTCATATTTTATTAGTGTGATTGCTAACTTATGGATTTAATGAATTCAAAAGAGTTCATATTTTATTAGTGTGATTGCTAACTTATGGATTTAATGAATTCAAATCGAATAGATGTAAGCATATTTTAATATTTAAACCATGAATACCCATGCAACTTGTTTCTTGCCAAACATTATTTATGAAAAAAAGCATCTGGGTGTCTCTATGGTCCCACCTTGGCCTTTTACTCCTTTTAAGGCATCAGCTTGTCCTGCATTTTGAAAGCATGTGTTTTCTTCTCATCAAATCTTTTGCCTTTTATTATAAATTTATACGTAGTTATTATGTTCATATCATTATCAACTATTCTTAGAGTTTTGAAATTTAGGGTTCTTATTGTTCTTCAGAATTCAGATAAAGGATTTACTGGGAAACAAAAAATCCTATGTAATATCTACTAAATTCCAGAATCTAAAAACATTCTTAAACAAATATTTCTCATGTAGTCTATAGCCTATGCCTAATTCACTCATTTTTGTGTTTATGCCTTTATGGGTTTTGTTAGAAAATTCACCTTATCATTCCACACAGAATATTAAGGGGTTTCATGCAGTTCTTGAAGATTCAATATTTTTATGGTGTGTATATTTTAGGAACCTAGGCATGTGGCACGGGCCACAACTTCTCAACGATGTATACGGACCAATGATGTGGAAAATGTTGGAAGAACCAGTAGACATCATACTTTATTTGAGATGCTCGGAAACTTCAGCTTTGGCGACTACTTCAAGAGGGATGCAATTAATTGGGCATGGGAACTCACAACCAAGGAGTATGCATAAAACTTTATTGCTGATGGGCCTTGAACTCTAGATTGGTAAATTTTATGGCATTCATTGAAACACGACATCTGCCTTCTAGTCCAAAATTGATGAAGGATCGACACTAGCTTCTATCTTTAGTTTTTACACAATAGTTGTTTTAAATTATAAACCTTTTTACATTTTCTTAAACTTGCATAAAAAATTGAAAAATTCCAACTTCCAAATCATCCATTCTCACAAGTACTTAGACTTTAGCAATCGATGATTAATTTGATCACCTAAATCACAACTTGCTTCATCAACAAAAAGATTTTTTTGTAGTTTTTAATTATCTCCTGATCTTTGTAGATCACACATTGTTTACATTATTTTTTTCTCTATAGGTTTGAGATACCACTAGAATGCTTATGGATTAGTGTTTTTGAAGCTGACGACGAAGCTTTTTCAATATGGAATGATGAGGTAAAGCCTGTAAAGGATGCATTTTTGTTTGTAATTTATGGAAATGCTTATATATTTAAATATTTATGTAATTTATGCATTTTTGGTAGATATGTTATATATTATTTATACATTAATTTGGAAAAGATGGATAAAACGTCATTTCTTTTATTTATCGTAATTTTATCATTTGTATGTCAGTTTGATAATTTTGATGCAGGTCTAATTAATCTGAATATTTATACTTCTGCCACTACATAATATCTTTTCTATATTGTCTTTTTACCTTGTGTGTAAGTAGCATAACTGCATGTGCTTTATTAGTGATCTGACATATCTTGTATTTCCCTGGTTCTATTCTTATGATAGGTAGGTGTACCCAAGGAACGAATCAAGAGGATGGGCGAGGAGGACAATTTCTGGAGCAGTGGAGTTACCGGGCCGTGTGGTCCATGTTCTGAAATATATTATGATCTCCATCCAGAGAGGGGCTACTCAGATGCTGTGCGTTATAGTAATTTATAAATAATGTGAATCATATTCTCTTTTCTTATTCTTGAAATCACTGGTCGGTTGATGTTCAACAAATGACATTTGCAGGATTTATGTGATGATAGCAGGTTTATAGAGTTTTACAATCTGGTCTTCATGGAATATAACAAGAAGGAAGATGGATCCCTTGAACCATTGAAACAGAAGAACATAGACACTGGTTTGGGTCTTGAGCGTATGGCCCGTATCTTACAGAAGGTAAACCATAATCCAAAATAAATTAATCAATTGGAAAATCAATTTGGGTGAAGTTGAGAGGTGGACTTGATGTGTCACTGACTAAATTGGGGTTATGCTCGAGTTTTTAGGAAGGGTTGTGTTTGTGTTAGCCTAAAGTCTAAATTGTGGTGTTTGGATTGATTAGGTTTTCAGTTGGGTTGAACTTGAGGTTGACTAAGTTTTAAATTTATGCTCAAATTGGATTTGTGTAAAAGAAATTTTATTTAGGAGTTATAGAAGGTTGTCAGATTTAAAAAAAACATAAACCATATAACAGGTAAGGAAACAAATTATGAATCACACATTAACATTGTTTGTTGTAATCTAACAGTGTCGTAATCAAACAATTTTGTTAATTTGATGACTTTTTTGGAGATAGGAATTTACAATTTTCCTTTTCTCCCTGAAACATTTAATATTTTTCTCAGAATGATTTTTATTTTCTTCCTCGATTATGTTAGAATATTTGTGCACTTATTTCAGGTTCCAAATAACTATGAAACTGATCTGATCTATCCCATTATTGAAGAGGCTTCAAAAATGGCTAAAGTATCATATGATGAAGCAAATGATGCGACAAAGACAAACTTGAAAGTACTATGCGGAATATTCATTTTTAGATCTCTACTTTTCCATGCACGTGTGTTTATTGGATTTTAGTATCTGACCTATGGTAAAATCTCCATCTCGTTTTTTAGATCATCGGAGATCACATGCGTGCAGCTGTTCTCCTTATATCAGATGGAGTTGTTCCATCAAACATTGGGAGAGGATATGTTGTTCGAAGGCTTATAAGACGTGTGGTTCGTATAAGTAGGTTACTAGGTATAAAAGGTGTCGACATAAAAAATGCGACTTTGCCAGCACTTGCAGAAATAGCAATCGAATTAAGCACTCATATCGATCCTGATGTAAAATCAAAAAAACAGCGCATATTTGATGAACTTAAAAGAGAAGAATTAAGATTTGTGCAAACCTTAGAAAGAGGTGAAAAACTATTAAATGAGTTGCTAGATAATGCACTATCAAGTGCTTCCAAATACGGAAACACAAAAAAAGCATGTCTTTCAGGCAGTGATTCATTTCTTTTATATGATACGTTTGGATTCCCTATAGAAATAACAACTGAAGTGGCAGAGGAGCGAGGAATATCCATTGACATGGAAGGTTTCAATTATGAAATGGAAAATCAAAGACGGCAGTCTCAAGCTGCCCACAATGTTGTCAAACTTTCTGTTGGAACTGAATTGGAGCTAAATGAAAATGTTTCAGACACTGAATTTATTGGATACAACACCCTTTCAGCTACTTCTGTGATTAATGGAATCCTGTTTGAGGGAAACTCAGTAACACAGGCTTCAAAAGGTAGTCATGTGGAGATTTTGCTAAACAGGACACCCTTTTATGCAGAATCTGGTGGACAGATCGGAGATAATGGCATCTTATACGCATTAAGGGCTGTGGAAGGTCAACAAAAAGCAGTCATTGAAATAAAAGATGTGAAGAAAACCCTGGGAAACATCTTTGTTCACAAAGGTACTGTCAAGGAGGGAACAGTTGAGGTTGGATGTGAAGTTGATGCCACTGTTGATCCAAATTTGCGACAAAGAGCTAAAGTATTGTTCTCATTATGCTGATCTTTTAGCCGTTGATAATTCTTTTTCGATTGAAAAATGCATCATCACCTAAATTTTAGTTATAATATAAAATGCTGCTAAAATCTTTTTAAAACTAAATTTTTTATTTTTTTATAATCTTCATAATACCTCGAGCTTGAATCACAACTTTGTTTTACTTGGTGTTTTATGGATGGATTGAATGGCTGATATGTCGATCAATATTTTATTTACTCTTTCATTGCTTTATGGTTCGTTTGCGGTTTGTCGATGTGATGCTCCAAAGTCCAAACACTAGAATTAATAAGGTTTTTTGCTTTCATAATTTTTTAAGCTTGAAACCTATTTTGTTGAACATTTTATTGACCATTTCTTTTTTAAATAGTCCAAAGTTTAAACATTATCCATGATAATCTATCTGACATTTTGTGTCTTAAATTTAATTTCTGTTTCGTTGTTAAATATCACATGATGCTTCATGGCCAATGAATTTCAAAATCAATTTCCAAGTTGCATTACCATACTGGCTTTTTTTTCTACAGGTCCATCACACAGCAACACATCTTCTACAAGCTGCACTTAAAAGTGTTATTGGGCAAGAAACGTCACAAGCAGGTTCTTTGGTTGCTTTTGACCGCCTTCGATTTGATTTTAATTTCCATCGCTCGTTATCTGAAAATGAGTTGGTGGAGATTGAAGCATTAATTAATGGATGGATTGGTAAAGCAACCCAGTTAGAAACAAAAGTTATGCTTCTGTCAGATGCTAAAAGTGCTGGTGCAATTGCTATGTTTGGTGAAAAATACGGAGAACAGGTTACATTTCTTGAATTCTATATTGAAACAAACAAAAAAATTCATGAGCATCTATTAGAAATATTATGGTCATGCACTTAATTAATAAATTAGCGTATCTTACGCAACGTTGACATTCTCTTTTGATGCAAAACCTTCAAGAAGTCCAATCAAATATACTTAATGTGTGGGAGTTTAATTCTCAACTTTATGTACCTATTTATTTAACTTCATAAATTTAACTAAAATCAGATTTGAAATAAAGTTTTGTTCAAGATCATGGTTGAAGAAATTGTCTAAATAAGGCAATCGTTTTTATTTATTTCATCAATGACTCTTTTTGGGTGTAATTGCGTAAATACTCTTCAGAACTTGTTTCTCATCAACCTCCTCTCCCAAGTTCAGGATTGAACCAAACATGCTCAAGCAAATGTTGAGCTTCTGCAGTTCATTACTAGCCTGTGAAATTCTGGACTGAACTTCTTCTAGAACTTCTATTATTTTTTCTAGAATGTTAACTCCTCTGATATTCCATATATCGATTATTGTTCTAATAGATTGATGAATGTTTCTCTATCGTAGGTTGGAAGAAAGCTTTAAAAAATTTGATTATCCTTCTAGGTTACTGATTTTGGGTTGTATTTTTGGAGTATTCTCTCCATTTCCTTTGTGGGAATTTTTTTATTTTAGTTATATATCATTCGATGTTTATTCAGGTTCTCATGATATTCTGTACTGAATTTTGTAGGTAAGAGTAGTTAATGTTCCTGGTGTGTCAATGGAATTATGTGGTGGAACACATGTCAGTTGTACTTCAGAAATTCGTGGATTCAAGATAATATCAGAACAGGCTATTGCGTCTGGAATTAGACGCATTGAAGCTGTTGCTGGTGAACCTTTTATTGATTATATTAATGCTCGAGATAACCATATGAAGCATCTTTGTTCCCTGCTTAAGGTGCGTTTATTTATTTATTTTCCCTTTTCCCAGTGAGCGCATAAATCTGTTGATTTTTTTAAATTATTTTTATCGGAAACGATTCTTGTGAGATATTAAATATGAGATAGTTTGTGAGATATTTACAATCTCACAGTTGATTAAGAATCCATCGGTTGTATTATATGTTTGTTTTTTAATTGATTTATAGTACAGATCTCGATATTTTTCAGTGGATGGATGAGATTTAATTATCTCAAACTATTTCATGTTTAATATCTCATCTGAATCTCCTCCTATTGTTATCTTCCTTTGCATGTTTCTTTATTAGAAGAATCTAAGCAATCATAGTATGTATAATTGAATATAAATAAACATTGATAACATGCTTACATGAACAACTATTTTTCAGTGGATGGATGAGATTTAATTATCTCAAACTATTATCTGAATCTCCTCCTATTGTTATCTTCCTTTGCATGTTTCTTTATTAGAAGAATCTAAGCAATCATAGTATGTATAATTGAATATAAATAAACATTGATAACATGCTTACATGAACAACAGTAATCTAAAATTCCATGCTTACATGGCTGATTTATTTCATGTTTAATATCTCATCTGAATCTCCTCCTATTGTTATCTTCCTTTGCATGTTTCTTTATTAGAAGAATCTAAGCAATCATAGTATGTATAATTGAATATAAATAAACATTGATAACATGCAAATAGTGGATGGATGAGATTTAATTATCTCAAACTATTTCATGTTTAATATCTCATCTGAATCTCCTCCTATTGTTATCTTCCTTTGCATGTTTCTTTATTAGAAGAATCTAAGCAATCATAGTATGTATAATTGAATATAAATAAACATTGATAACATGCTTACATGAACAACAGTAATCTAAAATTCCATGCTTACATGGCTGATTTCATTTTTTGCTATATGATTAATGATATTTTTTGTTAATTTGAAAAACAACTTTATTTATTTGATACTCCCTAAATTTTCATTAATCTAAATTTTTCTTTTTATATTGATTACATTTGATTACATTTGTCTGCTTGTATCGTGATACAAACTTTGAAATTTTATTTTCTATACCCCAAGGTTAAAGCTGAAGAAGTAACTAGTAGGGTTGATGGTTTATTGGAAGACCTGAGAATTACCAAAGGTGAAGTTGTAAATCTTCGAACAAAAGTATCAGTACAAAAAGCAGCAACTCTTGCGAACAAGGCCTTCTTAATTGGAACAACATCACCTGGTATTAGGTAATGTTTTTTCAATGGTGCTGAATTTTTCCAACAATACAGTGAAAATTGCAAACTGAAAAGCATTGTTTTATAGGGTGATGGTTGAATGCATGGATGACATGGATGCTGTTTCACTAAAAAATGCTGCTGAATATCTCGTCGAGTCACTTCAAGACCCAGTTGCCGTGGTTTTGGGTTCTTGCCCAGGTCATGGCAAGGTGAGCCTTGTGGCTGCGTTTAGCCCTGAAGTTGTTAAACTGGGACTTCAAGCAGGGAAATTTATAGGATCTATAGCAAAGATTTGTGGTGGTGGAGGTGGTGGCAGGCCGAATTTTGCTCAAGCTGGCGGAAAGAATCCTGAAAATCTGGCAAAAGCTTTGGCCAAGGCTCGAACAGATCTAATCGAACTTCTTACTGAAATGCCATCCACCTGAAATTCAGATTTCATCTTTAATTGAATTACTTTTTCAAATAAATCTTCAATTTTTTGTTCCTCGTATGTTACCAACATCCATACTAACATTAGTGTGTTGTTGCTGCGCATTTGTGTATATGTAAAATTCAATAGATTTCTTCATTATGATTTAGATATCGTTGTAGAATTCTTGCTATTGCAAACATATCAGAAGTTTCATCTTGCTATTGCAAACATGCTTATATCGACGTAATTTTACAAAATCGACCAGGGAAAATATTTTTAATTACAAATAGAGTCATAAAATTTGCAAAAATAACCTTGATGGGTCAAAATCCAGTCCCGCTCCGAAACCCGCTAGGCACTTGCCTAAGGGATTGGGAATGGTCCGATGGGGCTAGTTTTGGAGGAGGGTTTGGCCGAACTTTCCCGGGTTACACATTTACACCAAGGGAAACTAAAAAAATGGTGGAATGTGCAGCAAAGGGAAGTACAACGCCCTGTACCAGAAATGGACCTCCCAACCGTCGCTGCGGAGTATGCGGAGCAGTGGCCTACTGCTCCCTTTCACATCAGGTGAGGTGATTATTTCTTTCGTGTCATCTGGTTTTAGGGTTTCGATCAATATGCTTTTTTCATTGTCTAATTAAGAAACTCCATGTAAATAGATAGGTGATTAGTGAATTAATCTAGTCACCAGTCATCTTTTAATTGTTATTGCTTATTAGTTATCTATAACCTACATATGTTACAAAATGCTTGTGGACAAATGAACTGTCATTGGATTTTTTCCCCATTTATACGGAAACAGCTAAGCTATCGCTAATACAAAAGTAAATTAATGAATCAGTTATGTACTAATGTACTATGGTATTGACACCATTATTTGTCGTGGATCTACATGTTCAATTCTTGCTTGGCTCTAGCTACAATTATTATTTACTGTCGCCAAGGAATTATTGTTACCAACCTATCCAACCATATTGATGATGGATTGATGGTATTGAATTATTGTTACCATTTACCAACCTGTCCAACATTCCAACCATATTGTCAAATAATATAAATAGATAAATTAGGAATTAGTACAAACAAAAATGAAGAAAAAGGATCAAGGAATGCCAAACAGGTTAAAAACCCTAGAACATAGTTTAAACTTTAAAAAGCTCTCGCTTTAGCACATTTAAGCTTGCTAAAACTCCAAATCATTGGCACTTTGACAAACGTTTGTCTGTCGGGTAATCAAACAAATCCAGATCACCATCCTTGCTTCCAACCGTCGCATGTTCACACCACATCCTTGATTTCTCACTACTTTTCAAATTCCGGCCTGTTTCCCGCTGATTTCCAAAGAACATCAAAGAAGAAGAAAAATCTTCTATTTTATAAGTTATTTATCACAGATATTGTCTTTTGATATGAAAAACTTCTCTTGAATAATGTGGGATAATTTTAGTGACTTGGTATTATATTGAACTTCCATATTATAGAAAATTTCAATAGTTTTCAACATAATTATAAAAATACCAATAGAGATTTTTCCGTGCTTAAAGATCGTTAATTGAATGAATGTGGGATAGCATATATTTTACATCAAGTGGTTGAGATTTATTTGGTGTTTTAATAGTTAATACAACAGACGTGTTTTTATGATGTTCTGGTGTTTTATGTTTTTCTCTGCCATGTTGGACATGAAACTGTCAATAACGACTCAAGGATTCATTTGAGATTTGTGAATTTCTTGTTAATAATTTGAAGCTGTTAATGATTTGGGATTTAATATGTACAATTTTATGGCATTTGTCTGTGTTTTACAGCTCTCTCATTGGAAAGACCATAAAGAAGAATGTGCAAGATTTGAACAACAAATGAATCGCGCTTATATATTGAGTGATTTCCCATTTACATTCACCACTGAATTGAAATACACGGTAACCTTCTTATAACCCCCCTTGTTTCATGTAAATTACACAAAGATCCATTACCATGAAAGTACATTTGTTTTCCCTACTTCATCAGGACTAACATAAGTTCTAGTTTAAATTTTAGCCTTAAACTCAAATACTATTTCCTGAACTCAAAACTACTATCCAAAAAAAAATTCTACATGCTGACCTACTCTTCCACCACTAAGATTTATTGATTATTTTGGTTTTAAAACAAATGGTATTAGTATAAAAATTAGAATAAACAAAAAAATGTTCAAGGCATGAAAATTTACCTTCATCAAAAAAAAATTGACATATTTTTGGATCTTTATGCAACGAAAATTTCAGGCAATGACTCTGAAATTGTACTTTTTACATGATATGTAATTTTTTGTTGGTACTTCTTTGTAATTATCCTATAAAAATTAGCATTTGTGCTATACTCTAACAAACACCATACTCCTTAATAAACTCTTTTCATCAAATTTCTACAATACTCTTTCTCAATACAGGATACTAGGTGTTCATTCTTGGTTTCAAGAGATCTACATAAAAGTGGTCTGTGGAAGTTTGAATGTTGCTGTGGATTAAATGCATCATGTGATGATCCTTGGTATCACTATCCCGTTATGTTGATTTAAACTTTCATACTTCATAATGAAAATTTATAATTTTTCATGTAGCTTAACATGCATGATAATTCTTTTATTTCTTATATGATCATGCTACATCATTTTTAAAAAATTGTTATAAATTGTTGTATACACTTTTATCATGTATTCATTTGGAAACCCTTCCTTCTTGAAGAAAGTCAAGAAACATAGAAGGCTATTACATTTTCTTATTTTTCATTGAACATTTGTTATCAAACCCCACTTTTCACAATTTCATCCCCTTTGTTATCTATGAAAATCCCGGTTTTCCTCTTTAAAAAAAATAATCATATTTTCTTTATATTAGCAAGCAAAAGTATTTCTTTTTAATTTGCATAATTGCATTTATTACCCAATGTTTAGACATACAAAATAAAAATCTAAACTTGCTTATTTCCCATCATCCTTGCAACATGCTCTTCCCACTCCAATTTATTAATAGAATTTTATCATAACCAAAAAAATAATGATCCATGATGTAACATCCCAGATTTAACTAGACCATAACAACCCCAAGTCATGATGTAATCCCAAGGCATCTTTATCTTTTTCTGTTATTTCTTCTAGAAGCTTGCTTCACATCAGATCTGATGGAATCCAATCCAATCTGATTTTTACTATTCTATTGGTGGATTCCAATAGAGAGTTCATTGCTCAAGATCGGATGTCCAAATCAGTTCACAGCCTCAACTCTGTGAATTCTCCCCATTGAAGATAGACTGCAGTAAAAAAAGTTTGAATAATACAATAAAATGATAATGCAAATATGGTTTGTCGCATACTATATAGAAGCAATTCCTGATTGACTAATTTTCTCTTGTCAGTGTAAATGATGGCTGGAACCTTACCAATACTTCTTGCCCATGCATTGGTATGTTACTTGGATCTTCGTAATGATTTTGTAATTTCTTTACATATTGTTTATTTGCTTTTGAGTGTAGATCCAAGAACTCCATTATCAACATCATTGGGGAATTGGAAAGAATATTATCACTGGAGATATCTTCCCCTACACTCCCCAGTTGCTTTACTGCTTCATTGGGTATGCTTGTTTTCATTCAATGAATTTTGTTATTTTCTTAGTGATATTAAAATATCATTGGATATAGAGGGCCAAGCCCAAGAGGACAAGATTACATAAATTAGTGAGAGATGGATAAACCCATCGACACTTTCCTATATCATTAACTATAGAGTGTTAGATAATTTTTTGGATTCCTCCCCCCCACTTTCTGTTAGATGTAGAAGTCTGGCATATCTGAGTATCTGACAGGAAAGAAACAGGAGAGACTATACCTCAAGTTTCAGAGACCCCATAGGGAGATCAGTATGGGTGCTATTAGAACTTAGAAGCCAATCACTGATTTTTAATGGATGCTATGCAAATCAATTATTGTCCCATTTATATATATTTTTTTTTTTGAAGCAACTAAATTTCATTAAAATAAAGCTAATGCCAAGTTTACAAAAATAGAGTATAGAAAAATAGAAACAAAAGTAAAAAGAAATGAGCAAAAAGTTCAACTCTCTCCCATTAGCTATGTAGTCTAGTTATATAGTAACTAGATACGCTGCCCAGGAGGTTGGTCTCCCATACTTCCATCATAGATGTCTCCAAAGGGTGACAACAACTCTTCTTGTAATACACTGAATCAAAGGAGAGACTGATGTCTTTAATGACCTCCTTAAGGACCACCTCAGGAGGCCTACTAATGTGCTGTGACTGCTGTCTATACCTTTTATTTCTTTCTGTCCATATATGCCACGACAAGCACCCAATAGCATTCCATATTAGCCCCCAAGGGGGAGAGTGACGCGTAATCTTTTGTGCTGCCTCCGTCAGATTCCCCACTCTAATATCTGGACTAGATTGGGTGGGAACTAGAATATTCATTATTTTTCAGAAAACGAAATCCAGGTGTTCCGCCAACGGAATTAAAAGAGATCTGGAATAAGAACAGTTAAAGAAAAGATGACTCCTAGTTTCATCTTCCAGATTGCATAACAAGCAAACAGGAGGCACTTGTACTCTCCAACTCCTCAGCTTCTTGAACGTGTTTAGGTGATCCCATTTATATTCTTGCCAATTCTAGGATTATCCTTAAGCTGGTCTGCAAAAAAGTCAACAGATAATCAGAAATATAGATGCTACAACTGTGGGAGGCTTCCATCTTATGGTAACATTTCTAGTTATGTTATCACTTAGAAAAATGCTAGATTGGAAGAGAGTAGGCATTTCCTTCTCTCACCGTATATTATGTAACTTTTTGAGTTTTTTACGCTCCATTTAATTGAATTCAACTTCATTGTAATTCATAATTTCATATCTAGTTCCTTATTACTTTTCATGTTCATTTAGGATAGATTTTCAATTACGTCCATATTTTTCTATTAGTCTCAATTCTCAAACTTTCAACGTTGGGCGATCTTTGTTGACCTCTTTAATACTTTCATATCGTCATGCATAGGTAATTGATTATATTTTTTGCATATTGATTATTGCAGCCACTTACCGTATATCACTGTTTTCAACTCAGCTACAGTCGTGCTATGGATCTATCAGAAAATGTAGTCATCCATTATTTAGGTATATCACTATTTATTAATATTAAATTATTTATTGTGATAAAATAAATTAGAAACGTGCCATAAGGTAAATTTCATTTTGTTTAGAGGATTGCGTTTTTTTAAGAAATTAAATATTTCATTACCTAAAAAGTGATGGTGGGTATTGCCCGATTACAATGTAGGGAAATGTAAAACATGCATAAATGATAACATATCGTGTTTCCATTATATCACCAATCCTAATATCAATCATGGGGGATGGAAGGGATTGCCCCCTCTTTGTCCACAACGCGTTATTTAAGTTGTTTGTGACCTCCAAGAGGAAGTGTTTAGAGTATGGGCAGTTGAATAATAGGTGTTGAATTGTTTCCTCCTCTGTTCCACTGAGAAGACATGGTTTGTAGGTTAATTCCCCATCCTTCCATTATATCACTAATCCTAATATCAATCATGAGGGATGGAGGGGATTGCCCCCTCTTTGTCCATACCGTGTTATTTAGGTTGTTTGTGACCTCCAAGAGGAGGTGTCTAGAGTATGAGCAGTTGAAAAATAGGTGTTGGATTGTTTCCTCTGTCCCACAGAGAAGACGTGGTTTGTAGGTTAATTCCCCATCCTTGCAGTCTGGTCAGTGTATTCAGACTTTTAGATTTTATTCTCCAGAAGAACATGGAGAATTTGGAGGCATTTTTGACCAGATTCCGATATTCAGGGTCTGTGCTATACCTTTCCGAGTATGGGAGTGTATTTAGCATGATGGTTCTATTGTTACTGAGACCTTCAACACAAGAATTGATTGTTTCCTTAATGTCAAGTATTGTTTTCCACATATGTGAATCTATTGTGGGTCTTATAGTGATGTCATTAAGGATTGCGTTGTTGATTGTGCAATAATTAGGGAAAAGTAGAAAAATAAGATCATGCATTAACAGAAAAGCTAAACCAATGATGCATCTGACGAAAAATAAATAATATAAAATGTTAAAAGAGGATAATTCAGAAAAGAAATTAAACTTTGGAGAAGCTGACGAGAAAATTTCTTAAACTGCATTGGATATTTATAAACTTGTAGTTAATTTCTAAACTGCATTAGATATTTTACCAGCTAAATATACATGAATAATGACTAATGAATAACTGTTTTTTTTTTGCTTTAAAAAAAATTGATTTTTTAAACCTTTTGATGAATGAACCTTAAGGACCTGATAAGGAGTTACTACAACTTGCTATTTTTCGGGAATTGGGTGCACTCTTCCCTGGTGTCAATCTCAAAATTGAATTTTTTGGTCCTGCAGTTCCAGAATTCAGGTTTGTCAGTTAGAAATATCACTTTCAGTTCAGGCTCTATTATATTATACTTTAAGTAGGCATGTAAATCGGATGAATTCGGCTCGGATACCCTAGTATCCGAATTCGTCCGAATAATATCCGGATAAGAAATATCGAATCCGAATTCGTATAATTTTCCGGATATCCGAATTCGTATAATTTTTTTCAAAAAACTTTGTAATTTAAAAAATTAGATTTTGAACTTTATTGTTTGAAGGTTATTATGCAACAAAATATCTTTATGGAGGGTTAAATTTTAATAACATATTAAAATAATATCTAAAATAAATAAAAAACATCGTTCTCCCCTAAATCTAACTTAAACCCACAAAATAAATCGTCGCCTTTATTCTCATTCACAAAATCTTCCCCTCAAGCCCTCAGATTCTGCTGGAAGCCTCCACTCCGTAATCCATTCCGACATTCACTTCTAATCAAAGCATAAGTTTCATTTGCTCACATCCAAGGAAGGAGGTCAAGAGGATCTGATTTTTACAGAAAGATTCAATCAATCTTTCTCAACAAATCTTCCTTGCCATTCTTGCAAGGAAGAAATCTAGACAGTTAAGTGGATTTGGAAGTCTGAAATTGGAATAGAAAATTCGAAATCGAGTTGAGTACGAACTAGAACCCTAAAATAAAAAAATTGGCAGCAAAAAGGGGGAGAAATGGAGCCTGGAGGTGGGAAAATAGGAGGAGAATGGGAATCGTAGGAGGTTGGAGGCAGCCAGGTAGAGGGAGATCGTAGGAGGCTGGAGGTGGCCAAATCGTAGGAGGAGAAGAGGGTAGAGGCAGAAAGAAGTCTCTAAAGTCAAGGATCCTAAAAATCCTAAAATAAAAGTAAAAAATCACTCTAAATAAAGTAAATTAATAATCATCTAATCACCCTAAAATCTCAAATAATAATATAAGTTAATTAAATTTATTATCGTATTTGAATAGTTTTTTTTTAAAAGCAATTATTTGGATAGTTCAGTGAGCAGGATTAGGTATAGGGATTAGAGTCCCAAAACCGATATTGAAGATTCAGGCGAAATGGTCATGCTCATCGTCCGACACTTCTGGTTGGGCATGTTTCTTGGGCGACCGTTCCAACTCCTTGGGGGCTTGGTTCGATTTTCAGGAGCGGAGTGAATCCTCAGGTCTAAGTGAGAGTGTGAGACCAAGCAGGGGTGTCATGCTCTGGACGATAGTGCTAACATGACCGCGATTGAGATCACTTCAAATGCAGAAGGAGAAAGGAACCTTTGGTGGGGAGCTTTTCTCTTTTTCTAATAGGTTTGTCCTTTGCCACAAGTCAGTAGTCCGTAGAACGTTGTATGTGCGATGCACTAAGCACGACAGTTGATGACCGACGTCGATATGAGCATTGTCGTTAAATCCACTGTCAAACTCGGATGTGTCACCATCATCTTCCACCACTTTTCCTTCAAACTTCAATGAGTTTTATCCCTCACCTCTTGGAACATGTATTGGACTTGTGGTTCATTTGGTTACCCCGATAGCATTTTATGTTGCTCGGCGTTGGATTATAAAGGTTAACAATGACATCACTAATTCACCATTGGTCTCTACTACTAGAGTTTTATCCTTAGGTGTTGGTAGTAAGCCTTTGTCCAAGGTAGGTGTGCCCTTGTTTGAGGATGCCCTTGGTGAGTACGATGAGAAAAGAAACGACTGCCTCTTTAGTTTCTCTACGATTCATCAGAGTATATTGAAAATTTGAAATTGGACAGTGATTTTCTCTTGGTGGCTATACTTAAGGCCCCTGACGAAACAAGCTAGCAACTGCTTTTCTGACTTCGACAAATTGTTTCATGAAGAAAGTTGGTGGAATTCACGAGTGTAGTCTGATATTGTGTTGGACCTTTGATTGTAGTGTTGATATTGTGAGAACAGGATGCTTTCGTAATTCGATGGAAGGAATCGTGCTCGAAGGCATGTTTCATTTTATCCCAAGTCCGGATAGGAGGTTTTTAATACTTGGATCTATTCATCTTTGTTTGATCTCATCATGCCTACACCGTTCCTTTGAAACGTAACACAACAAGTTTCACCTTCCTGGACTCACTAATGTCTATGTAGGCGAAGAATCTTTTGACTTCAGAGATCTATTGATCTAGTCTAGAAAATTCAAGATATGTGTTTGTCCATTGATCTCTGGAAGGTTCATTTTCAGTTTGAACTCCATTCTCGTTGCTATGATAACCACGACGACCAACTCCATACTGTTCCAACTTCCAATGTCTTGCCACGTTGTCAATGCTAGTGTTTCTCATTCAGGCGGCATTGATAATGGTTTGGAGGGGAGGAAACAACTCGGAATTCTCTTCAAGTCTTCAATGGATGAGTCGAGGTCTCACCAAACTGGTTGAAGAGAAGGCCTTGCTCTTTGACGTGTGTTGTCTGGAGGGTTCAGGGGTATACGTAAGGTCAAGTCTGTGAGTGTTTAATCCAACTCTTCCCTGGAAACATTCTATCCAACGATTAATTTCAACAGACACCTGTCTATACAAAGGCCTGAAATTGATAATCTCATGAGTCTGAATTCTGGTAAACCTCTCTTCAAAATGTACTGAACAGTCATTTTTCATTCTATGTCGGTTGGGTAGTAGATATCATTCATCATTGTAAATTTGTAATTATCGATAGGTTTTTTCTTCTTGAAATTTTTTCATTTGTAACAAAAAAATATCCTCTTCATATAACAAATTTATTTCTATTGAACAGAGATGGTGATGAAATAACACTTTGCAATTACCCTCGTTGTGTGGAGAAGGAATGCATTTGCAAAACTTCAAGTGGAATTGCTGATTTTGAGGTGCCGATAAACAAAACTTCTTCAGTGACTCTGAAGTTTCACAAAGGTTTCTACCATGAATGCTACAATTACGAGGTAAAAATCATATTTATTCACTTTCTTCTAAATACATCTTTTCATAAACATGCATGAGATACATACAAAGTTGGATGCTTAACATTTGCCACACAACCCTTCAAGTTTCTCTCTTATGATTTTTTTTAAATGATTTCTGTCGACTTCCATGTTCATGTTATAGGAAAAATAATTATGGCGGTACACGCCTGATCACATGCTCTCTTTAGGGGGGAGTACTGCTGATACATGACTGAATGCCAGTCACTCCCATAGTCCCATCAACGCCCCTCAACAGGGACTTGGGTTCTGTTCGCTATATGTCGGACCCTCGGAAGGCTTCCAGCCTTCCACGATTGCGGAATGATGGTCTTCGTCAAGTCGCTGAGTTGAATTAAGGAATCGTCGATTTGGGTGGTAAATCATCGAGTTGAGACGAGATCGCCAGTACCTGGCAGACTGCCGATCTCGCCCATTTGAACTCGCCGACCCTGCCACCAAATCGCCGATTCTCCCCCCAAATCGCCGACTTCCCGACCGTTACTCGGCGCCAGCTCGTGTCATTAATGACGTGCCATTAATGCTGGGCGCGATCACCGCCGCGGATTACGCCCGGAAGGCCTTATAAAAAGGGTCCTCCGGGCACAATCCAAGGCATCAGTTCCATTCCAATCCAGAGCACGGAGCAAATCGCCGATTATACTGCTATAATCGCCGATTCCTCCCAGAAGATAGTAGAGCGCACGTCGTGGACTCCAGAGCCTCCGACATCCCTTCGCACCACCGCGAGCCCTGGTAGCATTTCCCGTGCTTCATCAAATTACATTCCAAAAATGGGAAAAGAACTACCGACAACAGTGAATCGGAACACTTTGTAGAAAAATCATTGGTTTATAAAATCATGTTTACAAAGTTATATATTTTTTTTTTGAGAAATACAAAGTTATATTTATTAAATGATAAAGTTGCACATCTTATCGTTTTAGATCAAGGTGTAAAAACTAAAAACTTGTGGTGCTGATCAAGATGTTTATTTTTTATGAATAAACAAAATCTAAGTGGGTTGAGTTGTTGCAGTCGATCTATGTTTATTAAATTGTGTGTGTTTAGTTTTACCTACCCATAACCATATATTTTTCTTTTGTAGGCCATCAATTTGGTTATATTATTAGATATTATCCAATCTGTTGAATGTAAAAGAATAGGAGTAATTGACTATTTAATGGCACTAGGTAACTAGGGTTTGCTCTATATAGTGGTGCTACAAGGCTAAAATGGCCAAAATACCTTTATTATTCTAACATTAGAACATGGTCGTGATTGTCTATCAATTTTGAATTTTTGATATACTTTGTTGCATATTTTTTATTACACTATATAATATATATTATATCTTCCTCTATAACGAGGTATATATTTTTGATTAGGTTTGCTTTCCCCATATTATTATTGCTCCAAATGCAGGTGTTGCTGCCTATCCGAGTTGGTTGCCCACAATTGTATGTACCATTTTGATTTGGATTCATATAAATTTTAAGCAACTTCAATTTTTTTAAAAAATCTTCACCTGGTCTTGTAGAAAAATGAGAGAGAAAATTAAATGTTTATTCACCTGAGTTAAATGCTAAGAGCTTAATAACAAGTTATTCTCAGGCAATTAGGCTATGTTATGTCACACAACTACACAAAAGTTTAATTTATATATTTAGTTTTTTGTTGTTAATTTGAAATTGTCTTCTCCAGAAACTAATAAAGGAAATGGGTGTGCCAGCTGTATTCACTGATTTCTGTGAGGAAGCTGCAAATTTAGCTTCTCGTTGCATAGAAACTGTAAATGAAACCTCTCTTAGGTTACCGGTATGAGACTTATTCAAGACTTCTCATATACAATTTTTATTAGTGTTATCTTCATGTGAGAATTTATTTGCAAAGGCCCAAAAGCACTGTTAAAAATATAATTTTGGTACTGTTTTAGAAAAACTAAAAATGTCAAATCAATCTTTTAAACAATCTTTTGCAAAAGAAAATCAATCGCTTTGTTCATTTTTATAATATGACAAGTTAGCCCAATGATTTTCAGGTTCAAGTTAACCCATTTCGACAACCTTTTCCTGTTGAGGACAGTTCCTTGTACCTTCCTTGTTATTCAAATTGCTTTCTCTTTGGGATGTAATAGAGATTCCGATGAGAATGTATTCAGTGTTCACACCATATACAATAAGCATGGAAATTAAATATACACAAATGAAGAAATTAGATATCTTGTGATTCTTGTCGAAGGGTGTACAGAAGGTATGTACTTCTCTTACTTCGATAGAATAATTGTTATTAACGTGTTTCATGACTATTATATTTTGTCCTATCAAGTATCAACCATGCACACCTTTTATCTGTTTTAATTTATTATTGAATATATATGTATTTTACAAAATAAAATAAAATAAAATAATTAAAATCTAGATGATTTATCTAAACAAACAAATTGAGAAAAAGAACAGAGAAAACCTAATTCATATTTCCATTACTAATTATTTATTAACAAAAAGATTCATGAAAAAGTATTACTGAAAAATTGAAAATTTTATTACTGAAAAAGTAGTGGAGAGCATAGCCCAAGTACAGATGTAGGGAAATGAAAATACAATTAGCAAAGCATGATGCAAGACATAAAATGTAGAAACATCACTCTCTTATATAGCTAAAACTTTGGCATTTGGTAGCCATGGACGGATGCCTCAAGAGATATTATTTAATTGACCATATGTTTCAAGACACTTGGGATGTGAATTGTAGTGAAGTATTCCTCCCAGTTAATAGTCTCTACATCAAAATCAATTTCTTTTGTTCTTGAACTTGAACTACTGCTAAAGCTTATTTCCTCGTCTTCAGAGAATGTTGTTCTTTGAAGCAATCTACCAATATTTTTGTCATTGAATCTGCATGCAAGTTTATCATGTAAGAACGAAAACAATTAATATCACCATCTTGGATTTTAGGTACTTACATTCCATTGAAGAAGGTATATGGCCTGTAGAGTTCTGCCAATCGCATCATGTAGTTGTATCTCTTCTTCAGTTTGGAGTATTTGGTTTTGAGTAGGTTGAAAAGCACAACATCCAGTGCATGCAGCAGCTCAAGAGGCATCTTATATGACAATTTCATCTGGAAATCAAATTTTTCCTTGGTGGTGCAAAACTTTATCCTTTTCATCTTCTTCTTGCCGCCAGCTTTGACCAAAGAGAGGTAACGAAATGCAGATTCTTGAAGAATGTCGTAAGTAACCGGGTTCCTTGAAGACGAACCAACATGATAGATATATCCATCATCTTCATCAGAACCAACATGTAGTGTTTGATGATGACATGCCATAATCCCAAGCATGGCATTCACCACATAATCTCCAGGAATCTGCATCCATTTGAATAACAAATATATAAAAACATCATAAAACATATTCATTTTCTTTTCTGATTGACATGCGTGCACTCACCACGTCCATTATCAGATTAGGGTCTCCTAGTATGAAAGAAAGATTTCCCTTGGCATATGCTGTGAGGAAGCTGTCTATAGTCCTGTTGCCTTCAAGCCATCCAGGAAATGGCTCCTCGATGGTGCTTGTTATTATGGTTGGTCTCATGATGACAACTGGAAGCTCACTTCTGTATTTTCCAACGATCATCTCCCCCATGGATTTCGTAAACACATATGTGTTAGGCCATCCATAATGTTGCGCCCTTTGGATGCCCAACTTCTTCATCGCTATTTTCTCAGTAAATTTATTGGCTCCATCTTTACGGAGTTTGTAAAGTTGGGTCATTGCAAGTTGCACTTCGGAATCGATGTCTAAATTTGTGTCTCCATTGAGACCTTCCCCCATTCGAAGAGGTTCTTCCGATATTATACCGGATCTCTCACCGGCCACATATGCAGTCGAAACATGAAGAAGCATGCCAAGTTTGGAACATTTCTTGGAGAAGTCCATCACATGTTTTGTGCCGAGAGTGTTGATGGAGAGAGCGACATCGTATCTACATGTAACATTGGAAGATGAATTTGCTCTGTTGGAAGATGGCAATTCAATTAATTCCATATAACATATATATTTACATACCTCTCGTCGAATTTAGTTGTTGCGGCAATGTTGACGACCGCGTGTATTTGATCGAACAGTGAGCTCAAGAGGGAGCCGTCGACAATTCCCAGGTCTTCATCGGCCACATCTCCTTCAATAACCGACACTTTTTCGGAAATAAAAGATGAAAACCCATCTTCATTACCTCCATACTGTTCTTTCAACAACTCAAACAATTCGTTCCCGATGACATCATTTTGCATGCGTTCCTTGACGGATTTGCCGGTGGAAGCTCTCATCACGAGAAAGATCTTGTTGACATTGGGCTGAGCTCGGAGGATCTTCTCCAGAAATACTGATCCAAGGAAGGAAACCAGATTGTTGATCGATCATTTATAAATAAAAATCACAATTTATATCACATATGTATGCATATATATGCCTCTACTTATTATTAAAAGTACTTACTCTTTCCCAGAAAACCAGTAACACCAGTTATCAGTATAGTCTTGTTCTCAAGGTATTCTGCTATGTTGAGCTTGGCCGCCATTAAATTTCTACCTGATTGATTGAAGAATGTATGACTTAGCAAGCTTGATTGAAGAAATATGAGTGGAGGTCCTGTGATTTTATAGATGATTATCTCAGATATCGGTTGGATTGAAAAAATTAAAACTGAACCTATCCCTATATACAGACAGAATTAGGCGCAACTTCTCTAACCTATTCGTATTATTTTTAAATTTATAAATAAATAGAGAGATTGAGATGTTAAATATTGGATAATTTTTTTATTTAATTTATGATACTAATCTCGAAATGTTCAATATAAGATTGAATTATCTTAAACACGTGTCAAATAATAATAACATGCACAAGCCGAACAAAACAAAACTGACGTAGTTAGGCAGTTTTTTTTTGTCTTTAGTCACTGTAGTTCCCATACTAATGGGATTTCGAAGCAATTTATATTAATTAAAATGATTGTTAGGCGCTTCTCTTAATTATTTATTTAAAAATTTCAATGCCGTTCGGCTTGCCAATGAATAGTGATGGACCGATGGCATATTTAATGAATATCCATTGCCTAATTTGTTTCGAATCCCAGCAATCCACGTGTTTCTTGCGTGCAATCGACAGAAATTGGACTTTTCAAACACAGACGGACAGAATTAATTTGCATGTTATTATTAATTATTCAAGATTGTAGAATTTATAATTGTGTGTTTCCAAATGATTTGGAAGCATTAAGAAAACAAGCTAATTTCCTCTAGAAATTTGAAATTACCAATTAATTAGAGATGGGAGGTAGTCGAGATGAATTTGAGTAAGTAGATACAGAGGCTCTCATCCATACGTAACTACTACACAGTGCTGGCTGGCTAGCTAGCTGGTCTTCATTCTTTATTCATACTTGAAATTAAAATTTTGTTGTTTATAAAAAACAATTTCAAAGTTTACCTCCTGAATCCTCATCGATTGTTGTTTATAAAAAATTTAATCAACCAACAAATTTAACGTACGTAGCAGCAGAATATATATATATGTTCCTAGATCTTCTTCTTCTTTAAATGTTTCTTCCTCGATCGATCTTAATTAACCGGTGCTGGTTTCTTTGGAATCATTTGGCTTGTAAACCAAGTCGATTGTGTGTGTACCGTACGTGGTAACCACAACAGCTAGTTTCAACTGATTATGACTTTTGTTTTATTTATAGTTATACAATTAAAATCAAAATTCAATAGGTTTAAATATCTATAAAACTTACAGACATTGAAACACTTATAACCAAAAAGACAAACCAAATATATTAAATGTTTTATTAATTAAAGAATCTTAGCTCTAAACTCGATTCCTTCGATAAGAAGAGTATCTATATGTGAAGTATCAAAAGCAGTTAAATGAACGAGTATAGTATCTTTCTCATTCCCATTGAAGAATTCCCCCAATGCAACCTCCATCCAATGACCATCTTGTCTTTTTTTTGGATAATAAACTGTTTCCCCATCTCTTGATGTGATTTCTGATGGTAAATAAGTGTTGATAATTTCCATTTCTTCTTCTGTCTCGCAAGCTTGGTGTATATCTTCTACTGAAACCAGACAACAATAATTGTTATCTGGAGAGGAATTTGACTCACATAACTCCACAGTAGTCATTGGAAGAGAATCCAAAATACATGTTCCTTCCTTCCAGTCGAAATAGGTGGTGGTATTTAATTTGTAGACTAGATAAATAACATATGTTGTATTATTACTTAACTCAGCACTTGTCAACATTGCTTGAAAGTCAAAGAAACTAGGATCAACTAGTCGGGCCGCGTTCATGAACCTAATTCAAAATTCGTAATATTATGGATTGATTTCATGCAAGACAAACAAAAAATAAACTCAGATTACCTCGATTCAGGGACAGGCAGATATTCACATACCCGTCCGAATTTACGAAAAGACCGATCGTTAAAGAATTTAACTTGTTTTGCTGAAAGCATGCAACATACTTTACCACTGGTTTTTTCCACTGCAATGGTCTATTAATCATGCATCAACATTAAAAAATATCATAAGCCATAATCATGCATCAACATCAAATCAATATACAGAAGAATAAATTATATATGAGTAGTCGTATGTAATAAATGAATACTTTTTGACCATCGTCGACCAGGATTGGATCGCAAAGGCGAAAGAATAGATCCTTTATGGAAGAGAAATGAACAGGAGTGCTTGCTCGAGATAAAATATCTTGGTAATTGGGTGGAAGAAATTGTTCCCACAATTCATCCAAGTCTGCCATGGACCGAAAAACAGACGATAATGTTGCAAGACTGCATAAGTCCCGTGGTGACGTTAAGGAAAAAATGAGAGAGATACAATCACGTGGAAGAGTGCTGAACATTTCAAATTCGTCTCTCGATGCTTCTTCCATTGATATGAAATCTGCAATCACGGGAAAGAAAGACAAGTACTAAATCTGCAATCACAGGAGGAAGATCACCATTACCAAGGGCGAAACCAAATTAAGTTCTGCTTTATAATGGCGAATGTGGACTTGTACATGGGTCCTATTTAAAGTCCATGTATGATTGTATGCTTGAACGGTAGATCTTAATAAACAAAACAGCATATACTATTTTGAGTTTTTATTTTTAGAAAATGACCGACTTTGTTACATCAAATTAAATTTATATTTTTTGACCTCAAAAAAAACCTTTTTTGATGAATTTATATGATTTGAAAGTTACATCAATATTGATTTGAAATTTTTCATAAAATTTGACACTAGCTAACTAGCTTTTTGTCATTGTGATTAACGATGCTGGATATATTTATTGTGATTGATAATATTGCTATTAGCCTATTATTAACTTCTTTGCTATTGTGTTTAACGAGGATACTCAGAATATATAGCTATTGTGATTCATGGTATTGCTATTGTAAACTTTTTTTTAATTGTGTTTGATACTGACAAAATTATATTATTTATAGAAAGATAAATAAAATAGTAAGAAGTGCATGTTTAACATTGCCTCGTCTTTCATAAAAATATGACAAAATCCTCATATTGTTGATTTTATTTTAAAGTAACCAATGTAAATAAATATACCCTCACCTTCTTTATTCTTCAGAACTGTCAAGTCAATGTGAAACTGAGTTCATTCTTTTTTATTTGATCTTCTTTCAAATCTTATTATACTTTCTCAATTTAAAATACAATTTTCTTTTTAATTATGAAAATGAATTATTTTTCTGTTAATTTTGTTATTGATCATCTCATTCACTGATCAACACATCTCTTACTTGGTTTCCGATCTCACATAATAGAAATGAGATAAATTGCATAGTGTTAACTCTGCAGTGGGTAAGAAACTTAGAATCTTTTCCACAATCTGAATTATCCGATTTCAAAACTCATGAGTTATGGCCCAATATCCATGCCTTATCGCTTATTTAATTTTTTGAGAGAATATTACACTAGAGGCAGTATTGTGCTTTTTTTAGCAAATGGCAATGCATTTCAATATAATAGAAGAAATGTTGAAAAATTAGCCTAATAAAACTAATATACATGATTCAAAACTTTTCTGAGTTCGTAAATGGGATGCACATGGCACATGTTCCCCATGGTTCAAGCTAACTCTATTTTCAAGAGACTTTAATTTACAGTTGAAACAAAGATTCGATGTATTTCAATATATTCAACGTGAAAAAACCGATGTATAAGTAAAAATAATAATGACAGAGGTAAAAGTCGATGTATGAAAAGTATTAGCGCGCAGAAGACTGAATTTTAAAAAAGAAGAAATAATAAAAAAATTGCAAAGGAAAATTAGGGTTTGCATGTAAACATCCAAGATAAATAAAAATAAAACAGTACCAGATCCATGAGAAGATCCACATAACACAAATAAAGATCGTAAATCGGAATCAATAAGATAGAAAAAATCGCAAACGCACTATATATGTCTGCTCTGATACCATAATCGCACATTGTAACTTCTTTATTATTTTTCTCCTTTTTTGAATCCATTCTTCTGCTAATAGCTTTCATACATCGGTTTTTTTCCCGAGTACCACTCTTTGATTGGCATCGACCCATGACCTCTGGTCTGTTCGTGTTTCGGATCTCCTATCTACTCAACTAACTCCTGATCTTCCCGTTGAAGATCTTCAATATATCCTTACCTTCTTCATTCTAGACTGTCAAGTCAAGGTGAAAGTGAGTTCATTCTTTTTTATTTGATCTTCCTTCAATCCTTACTATACTTTCTCAAATTGAAATACATTTTTTTAATTATGTAGTTGAATTATTTCTGCTAATTTTGTTATTGATCATCTCATTCACTAATCAAGTCGTCTCTTACTCGGTTTCCGATCTCACATAATAGAAATGAGACAAATTACATGGTGTTAGCTCTGCAGTGGATAAAAAATTTAGAATCTTTTTCACAATCTGAATTACCGATTTCAAAATTCATGGGTTATGGCTCAATATCCATGTCTCATCGCTTATTTAATTTTCTAAGAAAATATTGCATTAGAGACAGTGTTGTGCTTTTTTAAGCAAATGACAATGCAATTCAACGTTAGAGGAGAGATGTTGAAAAATTGACATGATAAAATTAATATACATGATTCAGAACTTTTCTGGGTTCATGAATGGGATGCACATGGCACATATTCCCCATGGTTCAGAAATCCCTAACTCTATTTTCAAAATACTTTAATTTACAGTTGAAGCAAAGATTTGATTTATTTCACAATATTCAACGAGAAAAAACCGATGTATAAGTAAAAATAATAATGACAGGGGAAAAGTCGATGTATGAAAAGTATTAACACAATACTGAATTCAAAAAAGAGGAAAAATAATAAAAAAGTTACAACGGAAGATTAAGGTTTGCATGTAAACATCCAAGATGGATAAAAAAAAAGATTCATAGGACACAACCAAGAATCGCAAATCGGGATCAATAAGATAGAAAAAATTGCAAACGCACTATGCCTACTTCTCTGATACCATGAAAAAGTTAACACAGTAAGTGATACGATCGTGACCCGTGGTCACATAAACTTTGCATCCTAGACCCTGGATTACTAGGGAATTGGATAAACTACCAACGATTACCCAATGGTTACCATATCAATTCCATAAAATTGATCCTATAAATAACTAATGGTTATGGTAATAGAGGATATAAATGAAAAATCAATTGTCTTTTTAGTATTTGTTATCCTTTAGTTTTCGTCTTTAGTCTAGTTTACACTCGATAGAGTTACGACCCTATCAGTGATAATATATTGTAAAATAACAAATAAATAAGTTGCATGTATATATTTTAACAATATATTTCTCGTTTATAAATATATTAACGACACTCATATTTTCAATAGGCCACCATCTTATTCACTCATATTCTTTATGGTCTAAATAACCCAACATATCTCCTCATTACATAGCTAATACTTTCTTAGTATATATAATCATATGATTAGTTAATTTTAGACTTAACATTCTGTAATCAAAACTCACGTCCTTTCATCTTTTTTAATATAAAACGGGAAACCTCATTCACCCCAATCTCAACGTGCTCTACATCTTGTGTTCTCTGACTGCCAACGTTTATCTTCTGTGTTTGGTTTACATTTAATTTTTTATTTATTCTTTTATAATGTATTGTCATTCCACGCTCAGTGTTTTAGCTTCTTTATGGTATATGAGAGCAGACAGATATGGTGCGTTTGTAATTTTTTCTATCTCATTGACTCCGATCTATAACATACTTTACCATTGGTTTTTTTCCACTGCAATGGTCTATTAATCATGCATCAACATTAAAAAATATTATAAGCCATAATCATGCATCAACATCAAATCAATATACAGAAGAATAAATTATATATGAGTAGTCGTATGTAATAAATGAATACTTTTTGACCATCGTCGACGAGGATTGGATCGCAAAGGCGAAAGAATAGATCCTTTATGGAAGAGAAATGAACAGGAGTGCTTGCTCGAGATAAAATATCTTGGTAATTGGGTGGAAGAAATTGTTCCCACAGTTCATCCAAGTCTGCCATGGACCGAAAAACAGACGATAATGTTGCAAGACTGCATAAGTCCCGTGGTGACGTGAAGGAAAAAATAACGAGAGCGATGCAATCACGTGGAAGAGTGTTGATTATTTCAAATTTGTCTCTCGATGCTCCTTCTATTAATATGAAATCTGCAATCACAGGAAAGAAGGACAAGTACTAAATCAGAACAGGAGGAAAATCACCATTACCAAAGGCGAAATCAAAGTTCTGCTTTGTAATGGTAAATGTGTGCTTAAACCCTAAAAAAGATTGTCGATAAAAACGATAGACCTTAATAAACAAAACAGCATATACTATTTTGAGTTTCTATTTTTAGAATGACCGACTTTGTTACATAAAATGGACAGGTAGAATACTTTTAGAATGAACATATAAAATAAAAATCATCAAATAAATTGATATTCTTTGATCTCAAAAAATAATAGATCCGATAACTTTTTATAAAAATCTTAAAATAAAATTATAAGAATATAAAATCACCATTAATAAAGTTAATTAATAGTCAATTAATCATCTTAAAATTCAGATATCCGAAAATCAATTTATAATTAGAAATTTTTAAACGAATTCGAATTTTAACGACGAATTTTTCAAATATCCAAATCCGTTCGAATAAAATTCAAATATCAATTTAAAAATTCGAAATCCGAAAATTCGAATACGAATAGTCATTTTCGAATACAGATTCTAATATACCATTTTGTAGGTTGTGGCCGTAGACTTTTATTAAAATTATGAAATTATTATAAAGATCCTTACTCTTTTAACCTGGAATATTTCTCAATAAGAATATTGATGCAAATTGCAGAAACAGTACCTGTCAAATAAAAAATGTGAATGAATTAAAACTTTAATTAATTAATTGGGACCCCAAAACCCAACAGGTGAGTTGCCATGGGTGTTGGGCACCCAACGGTGCAGATTTTGATTCCCCCCACTCAAATGGAGGCAAAAAATGGATGATGCAGAGAGATGGGGACTATCGACGGCTATGCTAGGGTTCATTATGATTTTTCAAAAAGTGTTGAAATCGAAAAAATAAAAATGAGTCATTATTGAATTTAATGTGTTTAGATGGAATGTAGTCTGCAATTCTGCATTACCATATGCTGATTTCTCTGGATCTAAATCATGCTCTAACTGATGTTTTTTGCTATTCTTGGTGCCAGTTGGAGAGGATCTGGATTTTCAGAAATTCTTTCTTTAAAACAAGAGTACTTTTACTTGGAAACACCAGATGATACGGCTTAAATCGATCAAAAATTAAAACCAAGATTCATCCAATCAAATTGATAAAACATCATGTACTTTTACTTGCTCTGTCTCTGAACATCCAATCATTGATCTGGATTTTATCATTCCTTGCATAAAATAAATCTTAACTCGATCTAAATTTTCAGATCAAAAATCCGTTTCTATTTAACAATAACAATACAGACAGGCAATCAAATCGATTAAAAACAGAAATGTAAAAAAAAATCCGATTGGAACGAAAAGAAACGAGAACTCACTCATTATTTAACTCTTTATTAGAATTAAGTAGTGATTTAACTCTATGGGTTTTGTATAACATGTAAGTTTCATAGATGTTAATCACTGATTAATTTATTTGTAGCTGCAGGTTTGTTTAACATATATTACAGATAATAAACTAGTAGCATATATACATTCGTTTTACTGTAGGTGATCGACGATAGCAGCATAAAGGTGAAGATCGTAAGTGTGTTGCGGAAGCGATTTTGAGACTTGAGCAGCGAGGATTTGGAGATCGATATCAAGGATTGAAGATTGATGATTGAGAGGAAAGATTGTGAATGATTCCTAGCAAGGAGAATGAGAATCAGATCTAAGATTGGAATATAGCCGGTAGAAGTGTTGGGTGTGTTGTGTTATATATAGGTTTATATGTTCCCAACGGAGGTCATTTGTGTAATAAAGTGGAACGATACGTGATTTTATAGAACTATTTTAATACTTTCTGCTCCCTTCTTTTATTCTCCTAAAAAACCAGGTCCGTCGCTCGTCGATCCACCGTCCATGAAACCAGCCCTGAAGGCTAAAACCTTTGATCTTCAAATCATAGATTCATATTGAGATTACTGATATGAGATTATGAGATAGTGAGATGAGATATTTTATAGAAAAGTTTGGATAAATTGTATATAAGTCCAGAACAATCTTGCGGGTTGATTCATTTAAATTATCAATATTCCAATCCATCCTAATTCCCTATATAGATATTTGAATCTATTTTTCTCAATAACCGATGATAAAATTAGATACGGTCAACTTTCTCATTTAAACACTGCGTAATCCGGACACGCGCAGCTTGTCGGCTACCTCCTCGCCGTCTACCCGTCTGTCTTTCATCTTATCTCCGGTGAGCCATAATGCAATTATCAAACTTTTTCTTTCCTAAGTAGTGGCTATCGGCGAAGGATCCAATAAGGCGAAGGATCCGAGGAAGCAATGATGATTCCGCCGTATCTGATTGTGGTTGTGATTGTTGTGTTCGTTTCGTGCACGGAAGCAATCCGTTTCATTACACCGATTGGTAGCAAGAACTGGGGGAGATTTGCAGAGGCGCCGGACTATCGCAACGGAGAGCAATGCTTCTATCGTCCTTCTCCTTCTTATTATTATTCTCCTTTTTCCCCATCTCCGCCTTCTTCTTCTTCACCGACGTCGATGTCCGATGAATTTGGAATTAAAACGTGCGACCCGATGGATGTTCACATTGCGATGACAATTGACGATGACTACCTTCGTGGATCGATCGCGGCTGTCCATTCCATCCTCCGGCATGCGTCTTGCCCCAACTCCGTCTTCTTCCATTTTCTAGCGTCTTATGATGACAGTTCTGACGGTTACGACAATGGCATTCCTTCCCTGGCCACGCTCGTCCGGTGGACATTCCCGTCTTTGAAATTTAAAATTTATCTCTTCTCTTCCACCCGAGTCTCCGGTCTCATCTCGTCCTCCGTCAGGTCAGCTCTCGAGAATCCACTCAACTACGCCCGCGACCACATTGCCGATATACTCGAACCGTGCGTCCGACGCGTGATCTATCTAGACTCCGACGTCATTGTCGTTGACGACATCCGGAAGTTATGGCTAACCCAGATTCCCTCTCCCACCGTCATCGCAGCGCCGGAGTACTGTCATGCAAATTTCACCAAGTACTTCACCGACGCCTTCTGGGCTGACGCCAATCTCTCCTCTGTTTTCACCACCCGAAAAACCAAGACGACGCCGTGCTACTTCAACACAGGGGTGATGGTTATGGATCTTGTGAGATGGAGGGCCGGTGGGTACAGGAAGAAAATACGGAGATGGATGGAGATTCAGAAGAGAGGTGATCCAAGAATATACGAATTGGGTTCTCTTCCTCCATTTCTTCTCGTGTTCGCCGGCGAAATCAAAGCCGTTGACCACAGATGGAACCAGCACGGGCTTGGCGGAGACAACGTGTTCGGAAGCTGTCGGCCTTTGCACCCTGGTCGAGTGAGTTTGTTGCATTGGAGCGGCAAAGGAAAACCTTGGGCAAGACTGAATGCCGGTACACATTGCCCGGTCGACCACCTCTGGGCACCTTACGATCTTTACGCACCTTCCTTGCTTTCTTCATTTCACGCATTACTGTAGATTTTTTTCTTCATTTTTTTGGGTAGGAATATTTTGTATTAAATCTCGAAGATGGCAGTTCATGTGTTCCGTCTAGAAAAAGACGGCGGTACTACTATTAGTTACCGACGCCGTCTGAGATTTGTTCCATTTTACATTTTTACCCCAGATTTATTAATTTATATATTCCGAATTATTTTTTAAGAGAAATTTATGGAAGAAAAAAATTCCTCCCCCGACTAGTGGGTTTAGAGACAAAAATATCCATTGTAATGGAAAACTGCAACTATGAATGTTCATAGATATTCATTCTATAAATCTGTAATGAAGAAGAAAATTTAAAACCAAACACACGAAAAGATATGTGAAACTGTGAATTATATATACCTGAATTAAAATGAGTAAACATCAAGTTTCAATCAAAATAAATTGGTATACAATGAATGATTCATCCTCCCATCTGTTATTTTTATCTGCAAAAATTCTGATATTAAAATTGATGATGTCCAGAATCAACAGATGTGTATTGTGAATTATGATAGTAAAGAAAGGACGAGTTACTAAGTTTTCAATATTTGTTCCAGCATATAACTTTATAACAAGTCTACTAAAACATCAAACAGAAGTTAAAAAAAGGAAGAAGAAAGTCTACCAATGTACTACCAATTCAAAATCAATAATCATTTGTGATTCAACACCATCTCTCAAGAATCGAGTCTTCGTCTCTATCAATGAATCATCTGCTCAATTGCATTTTGTTTATTACTTTACTTCATTAATTTTCTCAGTACAGCCTCTGCACGTTGCTCAAACTTAGGGAGAACCCAATCATGCTGAATGATGTCGAGACTATCCTTCTCTGCACCCAAACTCTGAAAGACATACGTAGAAAAATGTGATAAAAGTCTTAACGAAGTGGAAAATTTTAATGTGATAAAAATGTCTAATGTGATAAACAGGCAGAGAAAAGAAAAACAATGAAGTGGAAAATTTTATTGATATTTGATACTAAATAGGATGTTTCACATCTTCAAGGACGAGCTAGGAAATACATTCTAGTGCAGATAAATTTCAGTACCTTGGAAGAATCCATTCCAAACCCTCCACCCATTTGCATCATCCTCTGTGTGTCATCTGTAGCTGAACCAGCACAATTAAAATTTAAAATCAGTATTCGTCGTGCCAAAAAAAAGCCATATTTTATTCATGCTAGTAAAAATTTACAGACCATTTTCTTCACCCAAAATGAGGCTGAACAGACCCCTCAATCCAAACAAATTCAAAAAGTACCTGAAAGAAACAAGGAACGGTCTAGATTATAATAGAATGAGTGGTGCATCGTTACAATAAATAATTTCATGCATTTTAGAAACATGATTACCATGACCGGCTGCTGACATAGCTAACATCTACAGTGCTTAGATCAATGCCATTTTGCAACATTGATCGGAACCTTTGAGTTAATGGAAATGGTATTTTTGCTGAAGAGAGTGAGATACGAGAATTAGAAGTTGAAATTAAAATTAAAATTTTAAAATTATCAACAGTGACCGTGGTAGTAAACAAAACAAGACATGCGAAAAAATTATTAATCATTCCTAGAAATCATCACAGAACAGTCAGAGCAGTGTAATATTTCATTATGTTAGATGGAAAAAAAGGTTTTGCATTGAAAATCAGGATGTATTTTTACGATAAGTAGTAGTGTAGTAGTATTATGCATTGAACACACACTTAAAACAATTTCAGAAGCAATAACAATTAACAAGCTACATACTTCAGTGTTGCTACAAAAACTAAATTTCATATATAAAAAAAATCATTAAAGATAATAAGAAATTAAGAATATGGAAAAGGTAGTTTAATAAAAACACATGTGCATCACCCCATTGAGTATTATATAAAGGATAAATTTAACGAATAACTGAATATGTAAAGAAATAACTTGCCTGCCACAAAACCTGAGAAGAAGAAATTGACCCAGGCAAAAGTAAGTGTCTGTAAAAGAAAAGAAGACCTTATTTTCAAATTGTTTTTGTATGTAAATTAAACTTTGAAATTTGATAAATGATAACTGAATACCAAACCTGTGGAATAATCATTGACAGATTTTTCTTCATCATGTCTGTGGCCATATTTGGATCAGAAAACATCTGAGCTTGAGGATTTGGTGCTTGCCCAGGCGGAATATGTAACAATCCATTTTCCTGGCATTAAAATATTAATGAAAATTTGAAAATGAAATCATTTTAAAACCCAATTTGGTATCTTCAACTTTCATATCAAAGCAACAGCCAACATGCCAGGGAGGTAAAGAAGAAAATTTTAATATAGTCAGTACTGTAATGAACATTCAAACACCTTTTCACTCAAGGGAAAACAGAATAAACTTTATGGAGACCTGTCTGTAGATTACTGATTAGCTACAGCTCATAAGTGTTGGAAAGGAGTTGCATTTTAAAACATAGTTTAAAAAGAGGATAATTTGGTATCTGAATGGTTGCTTGATCAGTTACTTGTTTCTTACAAATTTGAGTAAGGACTAGAAATCTAATCGTGTTAAATTAGAACCTTGGAAGAAAGGGATTAGGTTTTACTTTTTAAAAATAGAACATTCCATCTCATAGGTTTTACTTTTCCACTTCATCCTCCCATATGTGGATTTAATTATTTTAGATATTTTGTGGCTTTAATTATTTTTAATGTTTTGGACTAGTTTAAAATGCTGAAGCACTGAAAACAGTTGAGACAAGAAAATAGAACAAAAGAGCAAAAAACAACAATGATATTTTAAATTACCAAGGAAAAAAATCCAATACCTCATTGGTGAAATAAGTTTTCCTGGACTTGAAGGACTTAGCGGGGATAAAATTAGCAGCAGCCTTTAAGTTCCTCGCCCTAATAACAACCTGACTGAAAGGAAGGAAGGAAGGAAGGAAGGAAGAAAAAGATTGAGAAAACACGAAAAATTATTAGTTGAGATCTAAAAAGAAAGGGGAAAGAGCGCAACACACCCTTCCTTGACGATCTTCTGATCAGGGGCCTTGTGCGAGCGCATGAGCTTGGAGACAAAGTAACGGAGAACGCCGATGAGGACCATGACTATGGAAAGTGGTACAAGCACCCAATCTCTGATCGCCGTATCTAGAACCAAATCCTCGGCCATCTTGGTCGTGGACGGCGGAAGCGGAGAGAAATAATGTTTAACGTATAAACGAAATAACGAATGGTTTTTATTTTAGATCTGACATATTGTTATTAAACTTTATAGAAAATTATATTTATGACCCCCATATAATCATATTGCCTAATTGCCGTGATCCATTAATTTGTATGCAGATATCTTTATCTCTTGACAACGTGATTTTTTTTAAGTTATTTAAATGATAGTATGTAATTAAAATGACCATGAATCCATGATGATAACAAGTCCTTATTGGGTCAGATCTGGGTCCTGGAAATTAAGGCAATAGTGGATCCGGATCTGACCCAATAAGGACTTGTTATCATCATGGATTCTTGGTCAATTAAATTAAATTAAGGCAATGGTGGATCCGGTCAAAACCCATGAAAGTTATTGGGTCTGTTGTTGGACCAAATGGGAAATCTACTTTCATTTAAATTTTTAAAAATAAATACAAAAACCTTGAATAAATGTACATAGTTACATTTTATTTATTCATATATTTGTTGCATTAGAATTTAGAAAAATTAAAAACTACATGGTACCTAGATAAATTATCCCAACGGATCAGAATAACTGTTGAAGATATTGAAGATTCATGGTTTTAGTTTTGCTTTCTAAATATATTATGTTACTCTGATATATCACCTGGTGTTTAAAAAAAATTAATATATCACCTGAAAATAAATCTTTCAGTTTGTACAAAAATATCTTCGTTATAAATAAAAGACTAAATGAATCTAGAAATATATAATTCTCAACTTCAAAAAAAGATTAATAATCTTAAAGAACAAAATATTACTCTATTCAATTTCAATCATGTTGATTACTGAGCGTAGTTAGAAAATAAGGATAAGATTTAAACACTAGAATTCTAGAAGTAGAAAGAAAATATGAAAATTCAAATAAAAATAAAATTTTTTAAAAAAATTGCTATAAAAAATTTACGAACATAAATAAAGTAATAAATTCGGTTTAAGATTTGATGTAGTCCTACCGCCCCTACGCGGCTACGCCCCGACTTGATGATATCCAATCAAGAAGAAATTTGGACTTCATAGAGTTTAATACCATGGATTTCTTGGGTTTTCGAAAGAATCCAGCCTATCAGCCCATCTACTTGAATACCAATTGTAATGTGTGAAACAATCCACATGAGGGTCAAATCAATTAATACTGTTCCACGCCTCTGACAGCCATAATCACCGTGCAAGGTGGTAAAACCTGATAAAAACACCCTTAACTTCTGTTTCTCTGAGACTCTGACTGTCCCACCTGCTTGCATGCTGCCTGGTCGGTGCACGTATTGAAGTCATGCAGTTTAGTTTCAAGACCTAGTTGGCATTGCTCAGCTAGTTATTAATAATTTATTTAATGCAATCATAAAATTGAGTATATTTTGATAAATAGAAATATTTATACATAAATTACATTATATAAATAGAAATATCATCGGTTAAATTATGATATAAATTAAATAAAAAATTACCTACATACATTAGTAGAGCCAGGATTTGTTAGCCTCCCGGCATAATCCTCAAATATCTGTGTAGGCAAAAAAAAATGTTGATATAAATAGTTCGGATTAAATTTTGGCATAACCTGTTTAGATTTAAAAAAAAATGAACCTAAAATTCAATTGAAATATTAACAATTCAATAAAAATCATAATTAATAGTTATAAACAAATGATAAAAATTTAGATCTTTAAACCCCAAAATATCAGAGCAAATTTAAATCGATTGAATAATCTAGAGATAGAGATTTGATTTAAATTGGACGTCCAGCTTAGGAGCAACCAAATGAACTGGTCTGGTGTTTGGTGATCGCCTGTTGATTTCTAAAGTGCTCAGAAGTAAGGGGAATTGGGGAGTCGATTGAGAAAATTATTATAGAGATTTATCAATTTACACAACTTTTTATGGGTAAATTTGCGAATTTAAATGAGGTAGGGGTTATATTTATAAGACACACATCTAGTGTGTCAAAATTAGGTGTAACAAAATACGTCATACAACGTAATAAGGTAACGAGTACAACTCGAGAATAATGTAACATACAAACGTAACAATCATTGTACATAGTTTAGTTGTTGATAGTATCTAATAAAAAAAATTATCTCCAACCAGCCACCTTTATATTAATATAGGTATTTTTTTTAATTTACACCATAAGGTTTGGTCCTTACTAGATCTGCCCATGCATACACAATGAAGATCAAAATTCTGAATCCTCAACAATTTTATTAGTTAATATGATTAGCTGAACTAATTTGTCACAGACGACAGTTGTTAGCCTTAGATATTTATTATCTTATACAAATAATTAGAAGAGCAGCTTTTATCATGCAATAATTTAGACTTTAGACCAGCATTGGCTTTTTTTATTAGGTGGTTTGCAAATTGCAATATAAATTGAATTCAAATATACTTAATGATGTATTAGATGAACAAACATTACACCTATCATTAGCCCTAATTTAATCTCTTCACATTCTTTTTTGCATGTTGTGTCGTCTCTCCCGAGAACTTTAATTTTGTTTATATTCGCTTGTCAACTAATTAATGATAGTTTATGCCGGCGGGCTTCAAGCAATAAAGGTTGTAAGTTGTAACATTGGAAGTAGTTTAATACTTTAGTAATAGCTACCATCCTGGATTCCTGGCCTAGTAGGCTAAGAGTGATGTAGACAATTAATAATTAACAGTACTGTAGACAATTTAGAAATGGTGTACGGACTGGACTGTCTTAACTAAGTTACTGATGGTAAAATATTAAAGATGTATAAATTACAAACGGTAAAAAAAATGTTATTAATCAACTTTCATGGTATTAAATATCAATGGTGTTCAAAATTAGAATACGAAAACTAGTCTCTTTTAAATAGTAAATAGTTGTAAATATGAATTGTAAATAAATTGTAAACTAGACATTTAACTATTTGAAAATCTTAAATATATAATTATTTATAAATCATGAACATACAACTAATAAACCTAATTAAACATGCAACTAATTAGTTATGATTATAAATTTGAAAATGCAATTATTTGAAAATCTCGAACATTATCATCAGGTGTGCCGTATCAAATTAATCTTGTCCATTAGATTTAGATCAATTTTTCGTCGTATATGTGTTAATATCTTGTACAGTACATTATTCTAATCATTAGATTAAATATTAATGGACACGATTTGATAACGTACGACGGCGCATTCAAGATACAACGCACCATATATATATTCAATTATTTGAAAATTCTGAACATACATGTACGAATAAAATTGAATAAGATAAAATGTAAATATTTTTTTATAATTTAAATAAAATTTAAAATGTAACAACCACACTACCACAGGACCACATTTATAATTAAAATATAATGTGTTTTGTTAATATTTATTATTTACCTTCTTTCAATTATAGTATAGGTATCTTTGAATCACAGTAGTTAAAATGTTAAATCAGAGCGGACAATGCATTACATTGACACGTGGAAAGTAAGATCTTGGGAAAGCTTCTTCACCCCACCACTTCGTTGACCAGATCTTAGAATGTGGTTTTTCTGGGTAAATTTTAGGTAAAACCAAGTAATCACTATGATAAAATGAGGCCCAAAAATGACTCTCACTCTAAATATTTTAATATCAAGGATACTTTATGCAAACTCACTCTTTTTTAAGATTATGAAATCGATTTCCAATGGTAATTTTTCAAAATAAAACTTAAACTACAAGTTTTACTTCTGGTTCTGGATAGTTAATGCAACATAAATAATTAGAAAATGGCCACAAAACAGTGATGTGATTATTGATTATGTGAAGCAGTGAAGGTCCTCCCTTTTCTCTTCCACCTCTTTCTTTCTTTCTTTTTTTCCTTTTTTTTTTTTCCATCTGTAGCCGCAGTTTCTTCACTTGACCGACATTGGAGACAGCTCACTCCACCTTTTCACCTCCTTCCATGCTTTAGGTTTTTAGAATGGTTTGGGTTCATCTTCTTCACTCCAACATAATGGACGGTCACATCCACATCAGTGTCGTCAACAACATCCACTGCGGCAAGAAGAAAATCGTTGCTGCATTGGCTTTGTGGGTTTTGTTTATTGTCGTTCCAGTCGATTCAGCCACCGATCCTTCTGATGGTATGTATATAATATTATTATTTCCAAATTTTTCTGTACTCTGATGTTGCTGCTGCCTCCCTTTGGATGCGGTGGACGGGTGTTTGTTGGTTTCATCATTCATGTGTAGCTTGCCAAAACATGTTTCAGATTAAATCAATAATCATGTTAAACTGCATGCATATTCTAATCTGTTGCTGCATGCTTTGTTTTTTTGGGGGGTTTT
The DNA here is from genome assembly GCA_001185155.1 of Zostera marina. Lineage (NCBI taxonomy): Eukaryota > Viridiplantae > Streptophyta > Magnoliopsida > Alismatales > Zosteraceae > Zostera > Zostera marina. The sequence goes on from LFYR01001404.1 coordinate 78,662, forward strand.
ATTTACACATTTGGTAATTTGCAGTTAAAGCATTGGGAGTTCTATACAACTCGCTGAATTCACCTTCTCAATTGTCTAACTGGAAATCAAATGACAACGGCGACCCATGTGGAGAATCATGGAAGGGGATTTCTTGCTCTGGTTCATCTGTGGTTTCTATGTAAAAAACTGACTTTTGATATTTTTGTTTACTTTTCTCGTTTTTTATAGTTGGATCACTCACGAACTTATTTCATGATCTTCATAACAGACAGATACAAGGACTTGGTCTCATTGGTTCTTTAGGCTACCTTCTTTCCAACCTCCTTTCATTGAAAACATTGTGAGTATTCAAATTTGCATGATATTATCATAGTAAACCAGACCAGCCATAGAGCAAGTCTATGTATTTCTTGGGTTTTGATTTTTTTTTAAATCTTTTTTTTCTTATAAGGGATGTAAGCAACAATAAAATACATGATACTATACCATATCAAGTACCACCGAATCTTACTCATCTGTAAGATTTTATCTAAACTCGGTTATTCAATCCGACTCCTGGTTTGGTATGTTTTTTCTGCAACTTTTCTGAATTAGTTGTCTTTTGCTTAGAAATCTCGCGAGCAATAACTTTAGTGGAAACCTTCCGTATTCTATTAGTGCCATGACCTCCCTGGAGTATCTGTAAGTGATTTATTCATAGCATCGACATGGATATGCGTGTCTTTTTTTAGAATTACAACTTGTGTTCGTTTCTTTGGCACAGAAATGTTGGTCACAACTCACTCTCACAAGTGATTGGGGATATTTTTACAAACCTTCACCACTTGTTGACTTTGTAAGATCCTTGATTTATACTCTTCATTTTCAAATATTTATTTGCATTTCTAAACTTGAAAACAAATGATTTTGAATGTAGACATGCATAGATAATCATATGTCAAAATTCCTCTTTCTGGAAAATAATGAACATTCCAGTCCCTACTCAATCCAGTCCAGATATTAGATTAAGGGATTTAATGGAGACAGCACAAAAGATTACGCGTCACTCTCCCCCTTGGGGGTTAATATGGAATGCTATTGGATGCTTGTCGTGGCATATATGGACGGAGAGAAATAAGACATATAGACGGCACACTAGTAGGCCTCCTGAGGTAGTCCTTAAAGAGGTTATTAAAGACATCAGTCTCTCCTTTGATTCAGTGTATTACAAGAAAAACTGTTGTCACCCTTTGGAGACATCTATGATGGAAGTATGGGAGACCAACCTTCTGAGGCAGCGTATCTAGTTACTGTATAACTAGGCTACATAGCTAATGGGAGAGAGTCAATGAGCTTTTTGCTCATTTCTTTTACTTCTATTTTTATTTCTATTCTCTATTTTTGTAAACTTGGCATTAGCCTTATTCTAATGAAATTTAATTGCTTAAAAAAAAAAATGTCAAAATTCCTGCAATATTTACCATGCATTGGAATTTGGAAAGCCCAAAAGACATGATTTAGGACAATCTGAAACTTTTAGTTGTTTTCTTGATGAGAGCCCTAAACATCATGATTAAGTTTACTAAGTTTTGAGAAATAACATCATAAATGTTCAGGGATCTTTCTTCCAACAACTTTAGTGGAAACCTTCCAAAGTCTCTCGGTGATTTATCGAAGCTCTCTACTCTGTAAGCACACAAGATACACTCATATAAGATATTTTCTGATTTTCTTGCAGATTATATATGAATTAACTGTATAATTTTCCTCAGTCATTTGCAGAACAATAAGCTCAGCGGTCCTGTAAACGTTTTAGCCAACATTCACTTATCTGACTTGTACGATACATGATATTCAGTTAAATAGTATCTCAACTTTAAATTTTCTCCCTTTCTCTCTCTATATATATATTTCTTTTTTGTATTAACGTGTTTAGCGTGGCACATCTTTCAGAAATATT
>LFYR01001406.1:1263-14862 GCA_001185155.1 Zostera marina
TTATATATTATTTTTCGCACGTAGGTGATTCAACAAAAATGCATTTCTAAGTTTATTCAAAGCAAAAAAGGGAGGCACATTGGACTTGGTGGAGGATCATTTGCTGAGTCGAGCACTGCTTCTACCAGATTTTCAATTGAAATGAATGCAAGATCTATCGAGAAAGACAAAGAAAAAGAAAAAGGAAAAGAAAAAGAAAAAATGAACGATCAAATGGAAAAGCTAATGGAGGTATGTGTATGAAAGTCAATAAAATTTTAAAGTAATACATAAATATAAATGAATCTTAAATGTTTTACAGGATAATCAAATTTTAAAAAGTAAATATGATGAAATGTTTGATATGTTTGAAGACCTGAAGAAAACAGTTTTATCTCAATCAAATACAACTCCACAACCTTCAGATCGTGGATCGTTGCAAGATAGAAGTATTAATGCAGCTCAGAGTGATCAAAGATATCAAACTCCTCCATCGAAATAGGTCTTTCATGTTATTTTTTTTAATGTTAGTTTTTGTTGAATGTTAATTTGTTGAATGTTACTTTTCTTGGATGTTGAATATTGTTTATGTATTGAATATTTGTTGAATATTGAATGAATTTACAGGAATTAATATTAATTGAATGAATTTACAGGAATTAATATTAATTGCATGAATTTACAGGAATTTGCAATGATTTTACAGGAATTTTCATGGATTTTACAGGAATTCCAGAATTCCAGTGGCACTGGAATTCTGGAATTTAAAAAAAAAAAAAAAATTGTAACGGAATTTCCGTTACAAATTTTTTTTCCCCTCATTTTTAACGGAAATTCCGTTACAAATTTTTTTCTCATTTTTAACGGAATTTCCGTTACAAATTATTTTTCCTTATTTGTAACGGAATTTGTAACGGAAATTCCGTTACAAATACCTAAAAATTTTGTAACGGATTTTTCTTTCCGTTAACTTTAACTTCGGAGTATTTGTAACGGATTTTTGTAACGGATTTTGGTATTTTTAACGGAAATTTTGTCTCGGACCAAAGTTAACGGAATTTCCGATTTCCGTTAAAAATAGTATTTGTAACGGAAATTCCGTTAACTTTGCTCGTCCTAACTGCCTACTTTTTTTTGTAGTGAATGCTACCCTAGGTGCTTTATCATTGAAAGAAGGAAAAAAATTAAGTGACATTGTGGGATCTAAAATGAAAGATAAACTACCCATTATTGTTAAAAAGTTGAAAAAAGAGAAAATGCTAATGGTCGATGTTTGTGTGGAAAAATTCTTTTGTAACGTCGGCATCCCTTTCAAAGCAAGAGATGACTTTGATATTCACATTATGTGTGAAGCAATTGGAAAGTATGGATAGCTTTAATTTGTCCCGATATGAGACTTCTAATGTGTATCATGGACTATGTGCCATCTGCCTAGATCAAATCCTCCTTGAACAGACTGCAATGATAAAAGATTGTGAACATATATACTGGTAAGTTTGCTTGTTTTCTTTTTCATTTTACGTTTTTTATTTGTGATTTGGGGAGATATAGTAAATCTGGAGTCATGACTTGAGATATAGTAAAATCTGAAATTGCTATTTTCTTAATTGAATTTATTGTTAATGTGACTGAGTACATGGCCATTCTGATGTAGGTACTTGAATACTTAAATTATAAATAGATTTACAGAATTAAAGGATTTTCAATCTTTTTTTTCAAAATGTTTTCAATCTTGTGTACATACATTCATTTGCGTTGGGTAAAGTAGCTTTGGAAGCAGAGCAAGCAGTTTGGGATCTCAATTTTTCTTCTTCTTGATAACATATCATACATGGGAATGTCACTTGAACTCGAAGACATTAAGGCATTGTGATGATACAAACTTGTTGTTAAGGACCATTTATTTGAATTAATTTGTAGGGTATGCCATCCAAAATGAAAAGTAAAATAAAATAATAATCTTATTTCACCATTCTAGATTCAAAATTATTTGCAGAAAAATAAGTAATTTGTAAAAATATGAAATATTAAAGTTAATTTTTGGCCTAGAAATTGATAGAGTTTAAATTGAAACATCTGTTTGATAAACAACTTTTTTCATTTTAGTTTACTGATATTATTTTTACTCTGTATTCTTTTGAGCTTTGTATCTCTGGAATTTGATTTATTATTTATTATATATTTCGATATTATAACACTTTCCAGTAAAATATTTATATTATTTTCATTTAAAAAAAGTGTTTTGCAGTATGATGTGCATTCTTCGATGGGCGACTTATAAAGAGAATCCTGTGTGTCCTCAGTGCAAACATCCTTTCAAATCCTTAAACATTCACATATCTCTTGATGGATGGATGGTAAACATTTAATTTAATCCTTATTTGACAAACATGAGAATAAAGATAAGATGATGAATATTTTTTGACTATCAGACATCATGTTCTTTTTCATGATATGCAGCATTCATGATTACATGTTTGAAGAAAGTGTACTCCTTTTTCTTCCTGCTGCATGCTTTGTCCCTATAGAAATGGAGAATGAATGCATTGTTGATGATTTTGAACATGATGAACAAATACCAGTCAAATCAAATATGTATTTTGATGAGGATGATGATGATGATGACATAGAAGAATCTTTTTTCATGGGTAATTTGTCAAATATTCGCATCAGTAATAGGAGGTGGGGAAACAATGGATTTGTTACGGCAGGTCGTAAGAAGGCAAGACCGATCAACAAAGAAATATCCATTCAATGTCTTGATGGCGGTCATTCTGGTCCATCTCGGCCTGCAAAGGTGGGCAAAGAGGACGCTTAAAAGGGAAGCCGCAAAAAAGGCAAATATGATAAAGCACCAAGAGCATCTGCGAAAACTGGATCTGAAGTGAAAATGCAAGATGCATGTCATAAATATAAAATAAATTTGCAGTTTTTTTCCGTTTGAAAAGAATATTAGAGATTTTGGATTCAAATCGTGTTTTTAATTTTTTTCTTGTCCAATATGGAAATCATGTCCATTATGGATTTGAAGTTAGCTTGTAACAAACAGAGAAAATATTTTTAACTTTGATTTAGGGTGAATCATGATCTGATGATCATCCCCTAAGTTTGAGAATTAATTGTATATTCAAAATTAATCAATATAACTTGAACTACAGTCTAATTAATTGTATATAATTAGAGTGATTAAAGTTAGGATTAGGCTTAATCATAATTATATTACTCTAATCTGACGTTGTGATTCCTGACACTTGGCTCGTTGGGCTCGGTAAGGAGTATAAAAAAAAAATAAAAATATATATTATATTATATTTAGAGAGAATGGGGATATAGCACAGATTAATTGTAGAACGCTCGCTTAGCATGTAATAGGTCTCGGGATCGATCTCCCATGTCTCTAAATTATTTCTTTTAACCCTGCAGGTGGCTAAACCAAGCTCGGAAAGCTTGAGCCTGAGCCCGAGCATGGATAACTCCTTAACGAGCTGAGCCTGAACCTTGCTCTATAAGAAAAAGCTCGGTTCGGCTCGGCTCGGCTCGACTCGTTTGACACCCTAATTGTGAGTGAATGTTAGACTGTTGACTTGGTAAATATGGGGAAAATGTTAATTTTGGGAAAAAATAGTTAATTTTTATTATTTTTTAATTTTAATGGCTATAAAAGAATAGAAAAATTCGAACGATTGCTTCTCACCTCAATCGATGTCTATTTTAAAATTATACTATATAAAAAAATATATGGATAATAAAGAAAATTAACTATTATTTGATTCTAATTATAGTTTTTTATAATTTAAAAGAAATGAACCACCTTGACCCAATGTTCATAATTTTGATTCTAAGTAAATGATTTTTGGTAGTTCTAAAAGATGAAAGGATCGAAGAAGAAAAATATTTAGCAAAAAGAAAGAGATTAAAAAAGATTAAATAGACACTTCTCTATATTGTATTTGGTATCGACCATCAACAAAATGGACAAAACTAAATTTTTGGTAGTTCAAAATATAGTCAAGACATTGGATTTGTTCCAAGACAATAATGAAAGGATAATTTATGGATTTTCAAAACCCATAAATAATCCATATCGACATCATAAATATTTTGAAGTGTACGAGTTAGAAGTTCTCCAATCAAATTTCCGTTGCAGAAGATAAAAAAATTATAAAAACATAATTAAAAAACAATTGTGGATAGAATCATATTGCAAAGACGCAGTCGAATGGATCAACAAAGAAAAATATTCACCCTCTGTTATATACGAAGATGTTAAATCTATTCAAAATATTCTTAATTAAAATATTTGAAACATGGAAGCTTACCCACATATGGCGAGAAGGAAACAATGCTGCTGACTAGCTTCAATTATGTACACTAAATACAAATATAGAACTCACATTTATCTTACATATTGAGTTTCATATGAAAGAAAAAAAAGGTAAAAATCCAACAGTAATATATTATTTACCGATTCTCAATTAGAATTTTTTTATCGTACTGGGAAGTATTGGTTTTCCTTTGATGTGTTTACCAATTCCTGAAAAAATACACGAAAATAAATATTATATTTTATAAGTGCATGTCGTTAAAATATTTCAATATCAACAATATATATTTGAATCTCCAGTAATATATTAATATTTTGAATTTAAAATACTTTCATACTTGTGATAACTAACAATTCTTTTTACGTCTATTGCTTCAATAGCATGAAGTCCGTGCAAAAGTTTTTATAGTTAATTATTTCCAAAGCAGATTTTTTTTGCAATTTTTCAAAAATCAAATGAAAAAAATTATTTATAATTTTAATTAAAAATAATTGTATTTTTTTATAATTAATAATCATATTATTTAACTTGTTATATTTAATTATATTAATTTAAAATTCAGAGTCATATAAAGTATAAGTATAAAAGAAATTTAATCTACAAATGAAATAGTCCTTATTTATATTCAAGAATAGAATAGTTTTGTAGGTTACTAGATTAATTAATGTAGAATTTTGTGGAAATTTTAACAAATATATAGAAAATATAAGAAGACAAAATATTTAGAAGTTGTTTGAAAATTAAAATATTATAGAGTGATTTGATTATAAATGTTTAAAATCAATTTGACAATGTAATATGAAAAATAATGTTTGTTACACGCAAAATTCTGAAAGAGATTTGATAGAAGGTAATACGTATAGGGATTTGAAAATTTTAATTTAATAGAGATTTTGTAATAAGTTATTTATTTATATACGGTTAAACTTTTAGTGAAAATCAAAAATGTGAAAACTATTTTGAGAACTTCAGACCTAAACAATAGATCTATTTATTTTATTTTTAATTTACTTGGAATTGTTGATTCCCATGTGTATTTTTTGTAAAACTTTTTTCTCACTAAATCATTTTTTGTCATTTTTCATTTAATCATCATTTTACAATATTCACGTTTTCCACTCTCCTCTACCTTCTTCATTCTTCTTCCCCTCTTTCTTCTTCCTACCACTCTCATGCATCTAATTTCTAACCTCTATCATTTAATAAAAAATAGTAATCAAATCTTCCCCAATTCCGGTGGCTCCTCCGGCTAAGTATTCACTATGGAATCTTGGTGTTAGGTTGGGTTTGCACTATGGAATATGTTGAATTTGAGGGTTTCCTATGTATGATACCTAAATTATTTAATATTCCGATTTACGCACTATTGCACAAATGGAGCATTTTGAAAATGCTTTATTTGAATACACTATGCACAATTCATTACTAATAGTACAAGGTCCAACACACAGACCATGGTACTAAAAGACGTATCCCAAGATATCTAATAACGCAGAGGAGGGGGAAGTACTGGTAATACAGTATCCCGAACCCGGTCACAACTTACCAGAAACTAGAAGTCTGGATAGCCTGAGATGAGTTGAGGTACCTATTCTAGGGTTGGGGAGGTCCCAAGTCGAATCTTAGGAAGACCGACTTTCCTGAGGATCGACTTCCCTGGGATGGACTTCTGAATAAAGTCGATCCTCAGGAAAGTCGATCCCCAAAAAGTCGATCTCTGGAAAGTCGACCTTGGGCCTCGATCGGATCAGTTAGGCAGTTACTGCCCAAATGACCAGATTACCCCCATAAGAACCCCTATAAATAGGAGGCATCCCCCACTCATTAGAGGCAGGTCATTTGGAGCGAAAGGAGTCCTAGCGAAGCAGAGCTCTGCGCACTTGAGTTCCGGTCCGATTTCCCGCGGAGTTCCCCGCTTGGCGCTTGCTTGCGCGTCTTGGAGTACTGGTCGGGTTTCGCCCCCATCAAGTATATACTATGCACAATTCGGTACGATGCACTACACCATTTAAATTCGCGAACTAGTATATGCAATATTTGTACTATACGCTATAGATATCAGATCTTCATGCCCTGCACTATAGTATTACCATTCATGAACTATTCACTATAGCGTACTATGCACTATCGCAATTATTGAACTATACAGTCTTGTATTACAATTCTAATACTATACACTTTACTATCACTCATCCCCTATCTACCTTTGCACTATTTATTTTCCGTCGCACAATTTATGTTTTGATTATGTACTGTTTTTATTTTTTGAGATATAAGATCAAAATTACAGATTGGTGATTGTTGTTAGATATCGGTAATTGTGCCACTGAAATTAATGGATCTTCCAGTGCACTGTATGTTCCCAAGGTCAAACTACTGTTGAGCACACACGATAAGGTCAAGATACATATATGGGATACACTGACATTTTCGGTTTTAACGTCCGTATGGGGTCGACCAAAATAGTGGTGGGGGAAATGGCCGGACGATGGATGCTCTGTTCTAAACAAGGAAATGATGATTCTGCCTCCACGGATGATATCGTCAATGAGAAGAAATATCTTCGCATTCGAAATTCATGTTCTGGTTGTCTTGCAATGATCTACATATCTTCAGACTGGACATCAAAAATTTGGAGAGTTGGCAATTTCATATATCATTGACGCACTACTGGTGGTGGCCATGCTACAAATGGTCTTGGTGGAGCCCAAATAGGGGTCGATTTACTACACTCCTGACGTACAACGATGAGGTGAACCCCTCTGGGTTTGTTTTTGTGATTTACACGCTGATCAAGTGCCTCATCTGAGGCCCATGGGCCCCACAACATCTGGATTCATCCAACAAGTTTACTCTTATTGTCCACTGCTGCCTGAGTTAGAGTATCGTCATCCTTACAGCATGATGTTATTAATGGTTCAAACATGATCACTTTTGCTCCGGACACGGATCTCTAGGGACTTGCGATTTTACTCTTCGAGAATCGGGACCGATGTCTGCTTGGATCCTCGTGATGTTGCATAACATCGTCCAGGTCCTTTTTTGAGAAGTATGTAGCCTTCTCTTCGCGGACCCGTTTTCTGTTGTCTTGAAGTGTTAATTATGACATCATCACCTTCCGTGAGTATCATCTATTTTGGCCTAGCGAACCACCACCAAATATTACATTAATGATTTTTCGCTGCCGGTTCTCTCTATCGTCTCTATTCGGAGATCGGGGGCGTGGACACTTTCCCTTCTGATCAGACTTGTAGTTGTCGTGACATCGGGGTCCCTTGACAAAATTGCCAAGTATTCTCCTTCACGGATCAACCGTTCGACGTAGCCTGAGAACTCTCTGCAATAATCGGTTAAGTGATCGTGATCCTTGTGGAATTTACAATATTTTCTACCTTTCACACGATTACTTTTGGTTGTAGAGTCTAAGGAGAAGGGAGAGGGGAAGTTTCCTCGGCTCCTTATCTTCTCGAACAAGTCACCTCTGCTCATTGTCAATAGAGTAAAGTCCTTCCATTTTGTGTACAGATTCCCCTCTTTAGCCGAATTGTGTGGTGCTTGTCCCTTCGAGGTTTGATCGATGCACCTTATTGTCGTGCTTGGGCCTCCACTCTCTCCTTGAGGTTTCTACCGCTTGGTTGGTGTACTTTCTTGAAATTCAATGGAAATTATATCTTTTCCATTGTACTTCTTCTTCTCGAATTTGGATTTTTTGAAGTTGGGTCTCAAGCTCCACCAGCTTGTTATCCTCCTCCTCTTCTATCTCAATGTATAATTAAGCCCTTTGGAAGAGTTGCGTAAAGGTCTTCACTTTCTGAACCTTCAGACTCTCGACCAGAGAGGAGTAGGGTATTAATCCATTGATGTATCCAGCAATGGCCATGCTTGGGATTAATTCATTCACTTCTGTCATCATTGAAATTAATTTTATCGTGTAATCCCGAAGGGACATATCCCCTTGTCGTGGCGTTAATAGTGTGTTAGTGCTATGTTTCATCCTTATCATCCCCACGTGTTGGGTGATGAATTTTAATGATAAGTCCGCAAAGCTAGTGATCGACTGAACTGGAAGATTGGAAAACCATCGATAAATGTTGCACTTGAGATTGTCGGGGAATGCCTGACACAACAACCCATTATCGGTGGTCTGCGGTTCTAAGATATTCAGGTAGAGGTTGACATGATCCTCTGGATTAATCGTCCCGTCATACGAGTCTATCTTAGGGCACTGCCAAGATTTTTTAAGGTCTCTATGGAAGGAAGCCTTCTTAGGCCTCATAAATTAGTTGGGGATACTGATGACATGTTCATCGGCCAGTTTTCGACGAACTTCCTCCGCAATCCGAGTTGATAAGATTGCTTTGTATTCTATGTTACGATTCTTGGCAGGTCTCGATTCAGATCTAGGATATGATCGAGTTCATTTTTTTTCCCCGTAGATGGAGAATGGTGTGATTCAAACTCACCCGTCATATCTCGGGTGGTAGTCAACCGGCTCCTCAAAGTCTTTAGATTGTTGACCTAGATCCTTCCCCCAGTCTAATAGGAGGGTTTGCATCTGCACAAGCTGCTCCTGCATTGTGGGGGTGGGGGTGGCTCATTATGAGGAGCACGTGTATGCTCCGCCTCGCTCTGTGGAGGTAGCATTTCAGCATTGTGAGCTAATTCAATATCGTTGGCTGGTTCCGTAAAGAGGTCGACTTGGTCCTGGTCAATTTTTATAGTTTGACTTCTTGAGGTCGACTTCTTAAAAGTCCATATCTGAAAATTCCAGGAGTATTTGTCATACACCTCCTTGGTGATTTTTTCAAAATCTGGGATATTTTTCCTACACCCCATGCCTTCGTGATTTTTTCAAAACTTCAAGGGTATTTATTGTGCGCCCCCTGCCTTGGTGAAATACTAAACTAGAGATTTCGCAAGAAAGAGGGTGAAATAACGAAATCATTTAACTTTTAGTCAAATAAATCATTGTACTTTTCATTGAGATAATTGTATGATTACAATCCTATTTAAGATTACATTAAAACAAAATCATCCTAACTACTCTCTAACCGTTGTAATTGATAATCAGTTTTGAACTAAATATTCTCAATAATAACAATAATTGGTCTTATTATCGAATACACCCTTTTACTATTTAATATGATAAGCATGATCTTATTGGGCTTATTTACTTGTATTAGGCCATTTGAACTATAACTTCATTAACTGTTATTAGTTTTAAATTATTTTTATTTCAAATATATTTAAATCTTATTACTTATTTGGTACTAATTAAGTTCTGATTAATTTAATTTGCTCATTATTATTCCAATATACTTAATACTCCTCCCTCAATCTGGGAGTAAATATTTTTAATACCTAGCTGCTACTTGGTTTTGCGAGAATATCTGCTACTTGCTCTTCTGAAAATACATACTCCAGTGTAATTATGGCTTGCACTAGTTTTTCTCTAGTGAAATGACAGTCTAATTATATATGTTTAGTCCTTTCATGGTCTACTGGCCTTACTGGGTTTTCTGCAATATGAATTGCAGCCTTATATATCCATGGACTATAGTTGGTTTTGTAAGAGGAATTTTAATATATTTTAAAAGTTGAGTCAGCCAAGCTTTTCACCAAATTACACTTTGAAACAACATACAAAAAGCAACAACGCTGAAATCTTACCGAGCTTTGAGAAGCTTAATGAACCGAGTTAAGTTTTAATGTCAAACTTTACATCCTATTCACATTAAAAAAAAATCCAAAATCTATAGCTTTAGGTTAGTATTTACACCAAAATCACATAACACCCCCCCCAACCCACGTAGCTAGATCCACCACTAATAATCCCCATATACGGTCGTCGGATCTGGACTGGCTGACATGAACCTAGAATGCCATCCAAGAACCAGGCCCAGGTCTGGGACGGCCAGACACAAATTTATTTACATCCTTATATATCGACCAGGAATGGGCATGGGTCATGTTTGGGTAGGGTCTGTCCTGACCCGAATCCGAGTTTTGAAATCGGATTTGGATTCGGGTTAAAAGCCAGGAATATCTAAAATTATAGAACCCAAACCCGAACTTGATTTGGATGTCGGATTTGGTCAAGTACGGGTTCCGGTTTGATAAATTTTTTTAAATTTTACATAAAAAACCTTGTTATTTAAATAATTTGATCAAATAATTTTTAAAATCTTAAATAAGATAAAACATTAAATAATTCTTAATCAAAGATTCAAATATGAAGATTGATCTGGCGACATGGACGACAAGGAGAGGGAAATGAAAATGGAAGAGGAGAGGAAAATGATAATAATATTAGGGTTTAGATTTTAGAAGAAGAAGAAAAATGTATTAAATGTGTATATTAAATTATTATAAAATATTTTATATAAAATAAAATTTTATTTATATTAATTATTTATATTTTAAGATTTTTTTATAAATATCTTTGGGTTTCGGGTGAGTCGAGTTTGGTTCTGATCTTATCCGAACACGAACTGAAAAAATCGGGTGATAAAAACTCGGGCTCGGGGTTTTCATATCGAGTTTCATATACGAAAATATCCACCCCAACCCATGCCCACCTCTAATACCCAAAAAGAAAATTAGATTCTTAAAGTATAAATATTTAATTAGTCCAAATTACATTTTGAGTCAATAAACCAAGAGCAACAACGTCGAAATCTCATAGAGCTTTGAGGAGCTTAATAAGTCCAGCTAAGCTTTAAATTCAAACTTCACATCTTATCGGTATTAAAAAAATCCAAAACTTATACACTGGCTGGCTTGGACCTGGACCTATGAAGTTGGCTCGGGTCTGGGCTGGGTTCAGAAGGAAAATATTTTGACCCAGACCCGACCCAAACCGATCAAAAAATTCATGTCTGAGCCAGGTCCAATATATGATTTTTATTTACATAAAAAAATCAATAAATATACAAAAATAATTAGTAAAAATTTTAGTAAAATCAATAAACATAAAATAAAAATAACATTTTAAGTCAATAATCTTTAGAACATCTTAAAAATCTTAAAAGTTGACACAGTAACATCTAAAAACTAACAACAATGTTAAAGATTTATGGTGTATTTATATTTAACCCCTAAATTATTAATATATTGTAAAAAATATATTAAAATATTTATATTTAAACCCTAAGTTACTAATATATTATAAAATATATATTATAAACATTTATAATATATGGGTCCCGGTCTGGCTAATCTGGACCCAAACCTGAGCAGTGGCGGGTGGCAAAAAATTTGGGAAAATAAGGACCTATATGTAATAAAAAAATTATAGGAGGTTAAATGCAATTTTCATAATATATTAATATTTTTCAAAGGTTAATATATAAATTTCACAATATTTAATATATTCTCTTCCTCTATCCCACACTGTGTTAAATTTTTTTTATATATTATTCTTCTTTTTTATTTTTTTGTTTATAAATTGTTTCTTCTGATTTTTTTAGGACATTAAAGTAACTATGAATGACCTTTACGTCTCACTTCGATTCTATATGCCAGCGACGATCGACAAGAGAACCACGGAGAAACTTCCGGTTATCCTATATTTTCATGGAGGCGGTTTCTGCATCACCAAGACAACATGGTTCATGTACTACCAATTTTACTCTCGCATAGCAACAACGTGTCAAGCCGTCGTCATCTCTGTCTCCACACGCCTCGCTCCAGAACACCGTCTTCCCTCCTCTATCGACGATGGCTACACCGCCCTGCTCTGGCTACGTTCTCTCGCTCGGTCGGATAAGATTGATGTTCTGGGAGATAAACTGGACTTCTCCAGAGTGTTCCTCATGGGAGACAGCTCCAGCGGAAATCTGGTTTATGAAGTCACGGCCCGCGTTGGAAGGGATCAAGAAAATGACTGTAGGTTTTGGTCTCCCTTGAAACTTGCAGGAGCGATCCCGGTCCATCCAAGGTTCGTCCGGTCATATAGAAGTAGATCAGAGATGGAGGGCAAGGAAGGTCCGTTTCTGACACTAGACATGCTGGATAAGCTCCTCGCGTTGGCTCTCCCCGTGGGTTCGACGAAGGACCACCCTTTCACATGTCCGATGGGAGACGCTGCACCGCGGCTGGAAAGCTTGATATTGCCTCCGATGATGATTTGTGTCGCTGACAATGATCTGATGAGAGATACCTAGATAGAGTATGTCGAGGCCATGAAAGTGGCAGGGAAGGAGGTGCATTTTTTTGTGAACCAAAATGTCGATCATTGCTTTTACTTCAACAAGATGGCCGTAGATCACGATCCCTGTGTTGGCAAGGCTACCGATGAACTCATAGACGTCGTGAAAGAATTCATCGGCGCTCATTGATCAATCCTATCAAACTGGCTAGAGTCACCGATTAATCATTCACTACTCGCACGACATAAATTAAAATATTGATTAAGAATAAATTTATATTTCCTAAATTCAACTTGTGTTTTTTTGAAGTAAGATTCAAACTTTCTTAAAAAGTTTGGTCTCTTTTTATTCTGTGTGTAAAATGAAAGATTTCTTCTCTATTAATTTATAGACTTCTTGAAGGGTTGATTGCTCATTTTATAGACTTCCTGTTAGTGTATAAAAGGGTCCTTTCCTAGAATGGACAGTCGTTAGAGTGGTCGGTCAACCCAACTCCGGTCGGTCAGTTAGGCTCATATGTGGTATGATTCTAAATCAACTCCTTTGTAAGCCTATAAAGACAAAATTATTTACCTAATCTAGGCCTGCAAAATAATTATAAAGTTTCAAAAAATCATTCGGTCAATATTTGCACTGGATTGTCAATGAATGTCCAGTTGCTCGTTTTATTTTCAGTCCTTATTTGCAGCAGTGGGGCTTTAGTGATTGGGAATGTAATAAATAATTAATCAGGATTCCGAACTCCGGAGTCTTGAAAAATTAAATATTAATAATTATGATTCAATGGGTATATGGTGATACAGTATCCCGAACCTGGTCACAACCCCCGTTGACTTTGGAAAGTTCCTGCTCTTTATCTCTCAGGATATTCTTCTGCGCAGCTCAGTCCTCAGCCAACCTCTTGTTGGTAGCAGAAAGAGTAGAGGCATCTGAAGTTTTTTGCGCAACCTCGCCTTCCAGATCCTGGCATCGGCGCTTCACTCTATTCAACTCGTCTTCCAAGGACTGGTAGTCACGGAGACGAGACATGGAAGAGAGGCGGCTCTGAAACAAATAAGCGAGCTGCAAAAAGAGAAAGAATGAGTAAGAACAGGCTCATAAAAATAATAAACACAAAAGTACTCACGTTGCTCAGATTCTGTCCG
>LFYR01001406.1:20949-71634 GCA_001185155.1 Zostera marina
ATCCTCACCTACGGATGAACGTAGGTAGACGAGGAATCACACTCAGCCTCAGTCGCAGAAAGGCGAGCAAAAGGAGTGGGCAAGTATTCAAATAATAATCCTCACCTACGGATGAACGTAGGCAGACAAGGAACCACGCTCAACCCCTATCGCAAAAAGGCGAGCAAAAAAGAGGGGGCAAGTCATTTGGATCGACTTCCCTGGGATCGACTTCTGAATAAAGTCGATCACCAGGAAAGTCGACCCCCAGAAAGTCGATCTCGGGCCCCGATCTGATCAGTTAGGCAGTTAGGCGGTTACTGCCCAAATGACCAGATTAGCCCCATAAGAACCCCTATAAATAGAGGGCACCCCCCACTCATTGAAGGCAAGTCATTTGGAGTAGAAGAATTCCTAGCGAAGCAGAGCTCTGCGCACTTGAATTCCGGTCCGGTTTCCTGTGGAGTTCCCCGCTTGGCGCTTGCTTGCGCGTCTTGGAGTACTGGTCGGGTTTCACCCCCATCAGTATGGGTGAGAACGGAATGTCCAGTTGCCCTAGAATTAGGGATGCAAAATAAGTTAAGTATTCGACGAACTGTTCGAATAGCTAAACGAATAAAACCCATATTTTAAAAATAGATTAGTTTATTTAAATGAACTGAACACAAACCTTTATTGAAGTTCAACCAACGGTTTGATTCATTTACATTTTTATTTATATAACTTTTTATTATAGATTTATATTTTATATTTAATAAGTTAGAAATTTTATATTTTTTCATTAATATAGTATATATTGTTGATGTTGGGGCTCACAAAATGGTTGAAAAACCTTGCAACCTGTTGGTACTAGGGCCCGTCAAGTTGGACCCTGGACCAAACATGCCTGCTAGGCCCAGTAGGTCCTAGGGCAGGAGTTATAAATATCTCCCATAGGGCAACAGGAGAGGGGATTGGTTACCTGGAACAATATTACTAGAGAGTTGTGTGTGTGAGCACCCGAGCGCGAGCCCACACACCATCACAACCCAAAAGAAGAAAATCGTCAAGACGGTTGTCGTTGGTTTGTTGACCATGTTTTTTTTAATTGTTTAACCTTTTTAGATTTCATTTGATTAATTTCTATCATACACTATAAGAAAACAGATTTGTAGGGACGGATTTAGCGACAGATTTTGAGCATCCCTAGGTGAAGACTTATAGGCCCTAGGTCCTCCGAGCCTGAAAAAACTAGCTTTGAGTCTGAGGACCTAAAATCTTGAGCCTTCACATGCAAATAAAAAATTGGAAGAGTCTCAGGATAGTTCTGATTACAAAATCAGTGATAATTCACGAGGTGAATACTTGGGGTGAAACTCTGATTCTGAGAGGTCCTCTTCCTCAGACACAAATGACATATCAGACTCTGCTAAAGATCGCCAAAATTGTCTAGAGACCTCTTCCTCTGATGTTAATATTTATCGAAAATCCTAACTCGCGGGAGGAACAAGTCAAAGAGCCCTTGGTACATTTCTACAAGGGTACGGTAGAAATACCTATCCTTTGATGATATACCAGAATCATATAATATATATATAACTAGTTAAATCGATCAAAGTGATTTTTTTTAAAAGTACATGTGAAATAAGCTCAATGCAAACTAAACTTTATCATTAACCAATTGAATTTATTCAAGAGTACAAGTTATATAGAACCAATATAAACTAACTAACTCTAGTATAACCAGTGGCGTATATAGGAATTCCCAGTAGGGGTGTGAGATTCAGCGAAAGCAAATAAAATTTTTACTATTTTAAAAAATATATTTTGAAATGACCTATTTATAAAATCAATAATGAAAACTTATAAAAATTAATATTAAACACATTCATTAATTATAATTCAAAATAGAAATAAATATATTCATTCACTTAAGTTTAATTAACAATAAAAAATTTAAATACAACAAAAACATGAAAATAATACAAGAAAAGCATGGAAATAATACGAGGTTGGCAAAAAACAAAGAGAGAATCTCCAACCACATTTTGGACTCTGGTGAGAAATCAAAAAACCATTGATTTAAGATCTAATGGAGAAGATCAAGTGGCCAAAGCTATAAATAGAGGTGCATACCTCTTGTCAACGTGAACCACACTACAAGAGTTTTCAAATTTTCACTTTGAGCTCCACATCTCCACTTCCAACACTACAAAAAACCAGCGCAGTTCTGGCGCCCATCTCCCGGCGGCCTGGCCGCTGGTAGATACGACCGGCGGCCAGGCCGACGGAAGGTTACACTTGTCCGCCTGCATAATTTTC
The DNA here is from genome assembly GCA_001185155.1 of Zostera marina. NCBI lineage: Eukaryota > Viridiplantae > Streptophyta > Magnoliopsida > Alismatales > Zosteraceae > Zostera > Zostera marina. Next base: position 23,230 of record LFYR01001406.1, read on the forward strand.
CCTCGTAAATGAGAGAAATTAGCTGGCGGCCAGGCCGACGGAATATTTTTTGGTAAAAAATGCCAGCGGCCTGGCCGCCAGCTCCAATTTCACCAACGGTCGGGAAGAAGTTATCCGGCGGCCTGGCCGCCAGCTCCAATTTCCCCAACTGTCGGGAAGAAGTGATCCGACGGCCTGGACGCCGGCATACTAAAATCCTCAATGGTCGGGAGAAAAATTGCTGGCGGCTTGGCCGCTGGATACTTTTTCCCGCTTGTTTTTTTCAGTAGCCGGCGGCCTGGCCGCCAGGATTTTTGGGAAACCCTAATTTTTACCACTTGCGCCGCCGTGGTCCCCCGTACAGTCAAATATAGTCAAATTTTTATATAAGAAAAAAAATTCCAGATTCTTTCATTTCCCCCCCAAATCGTTCCCACTCCTCCCTAATCTTCCCCAAGTCTCCTCCGACGATCTAGGCGTCCTCCGGTCGGTTTTTTTTTATCATCAAAGGTAAATATTGTCTTCATCTTCTTCTTCATCTTTCTCTCTTCTTTTTGATTTATTTCCTCTTCTTCTTCTTCTTCTTCTTATTCCCGTTTTTCATCTTCTTCTTCATGTAATCTTCTTTTTTTGATTTCGGGTTTATTGATTTTGTGATTGTTTATGTTTAATATTGATTTTATGTTGATCTTCATTTATTTATTTTGATTTGGGGTTTATTTGATTATTGTATTTAGGGGTTTTATCTATTTTAGTGTTTATGTATTTGGGATTTGTGTATTTTAGGGTTTATGTATTTTTGGGTGTTTTAGTTTATGGTTTTTAGTTTTAGTTATTATTGATTAATATGTTGTTTAAGTTATTGATTAATTTGAATTTATTATTTGATGTATGATGTATGATTAGTTATTAATTTGATGTATGATTAAGTTATTAATTTGAATGTGTTGTTTAGTTTTTATGTTTGTGATGTATGATTTAAGTAATGTTTGTGATGTTTATGTTTGTGATGTAGGATTAATGTTTATGTTTGTGATGTAGGGATTTAAGTAATGTTTATTTAGTAATGTTTTTGTTTAGGATTTATATATGTAGTACTGTTTTTATGTTTATGTTTATGTAGTAGGATTTAAGTAATGTTTTTATGTTTATGTTTATCATTTATATAATTACCTTCTTCTAATCCGGCCGGCCACTTCTCTCCGGTCATTGTCGAAATTATCTTCAAGGTATGGTTTACATTATGTTCATCTTCTTCTCTTCTTTTTTTGTTGTTTTTAATTTGGGGGTTTATGATTACGTGGTTTTTTATTTGGGGGTTACTTTCCAATTTTAAATCAAACTTTTCATGCATTGTGATTTGTCTTTTGATTTGTGATTTGGTTTATGTTTTTAAATCATACTTTCCAATGATTTGTCTTTTGATTTAAAAAAAAATCATGCATTGTGAATTTGTGATGGGGATGAGTGTGTGTTTAGGAAAGCACTAGTTGTGAGTTGGGTTATTATTTCAATTAGATTATAAGTTGTGTTTTATTAATTTTTTTTTTTTGCTGGAATTTGAATTTAAGGGTTAATTTTAATTTAAAGATAATGGTTGCTGGAATTTTAATTTAAAGATAATGGTTGCTGGAAATTTTTTTTTTTTTGGTTGCTGGAATTTTAATTTAAGGGTTAATATGGTTGCTGGAATTTTAATTAAAGGTTAATTTTTGCTGGATTTTTTTTTTTAGGGTTGCTGGAAATTTTAATTGTTATATGTGTTATATGGTTCATTTTTTATAAGTGTTATATGTGGTGTTTTTTGTTGTTAGGATTTGCGGAAATTTGAATTGATCGTTTGTGAAAATTTTAAGAATTTTTGTTGCGGATAATTGAAAGTCATTTGCGGATCAATGTAATAATTTATTATTATGATTTTTAAATTTTTGACATTAAATTTGTGGACATTTGTTGAATTAATGATGTTAGACATTAAAAATTGAAATGCATGTTTAGAAATTTTATATATGTAGATAGGAAGGCCATGAAATGAAATGCATGTTTAGAAATTAGGGTTAGGGTTAGGATTGTAGATTAGAATGCCATAAAATGAAATGCATGTTTAGAAATTAGGGTTAGGGTTAAGATCGTAGATTGGAATGCCATAAAATGAAATGCATGTTTAGAAATGCCATGTTTAGAAATGCCATATTGAATAATGTGATTGTAATTTTCTATGTAATTGTAATGTTTAGAAATGCCATGTTAGGGTTAGGATTGTAATTTTCTATAAGTGTAATTAATTTGTAAGTAATTGTTGAATAATCAATTATTAATTAATTATTTATTTAATTAACTAATAATTAATTAAGAAAATATTGGAAAATCCATTAATCAGTTTTTATATTAAGAACCCGATTTAAAATCCAATGTTGAAATAATTATTTAAAAATTAAAATCATTTATTTATTTATTTAATTAATAATTAATTAAATAAGTATTTAATTAAATTTAAATAAATAAATAAATAATTAATAATTAAAAGAATTAACAATCTGATTTTGTATAAGTGTGATTGTTAGTTAGTTTTTAAATAATTGTTGAATAATCAATTATCAATTATTTATTATTTATTTATTTAATTAACTAATAATTAATTAAGAAAATATTGGAAAATCCATTAATCAGTTTTTATATTAAGAACTTGATTTAAAATCCAATGTTGAAAACAATTATTTAAAAATTAAAATCATTTAATTAATTAATAATTAATTAAATAATTATTTAATTAAATTTAAATAATTAATAATTAAAAGAATTAACAATCAGATTTTGTATAAGTGTGATTTTTAGTTAGTTTTTAAATAATTGTTGAATGATCAATTATTAATTATTTATTATTTATTTATTTAATTAACTAATAATTAATAATTAATTAAGAAAATATTGGAAAATCCATTAATCAGTTTTTATATTAAGAACTTGATTTAAAATCCAATGTTGAAACAATTATTTAAAAATTAAAATCATTTATTTAATTAATAATTATTTAATTATTTAATTAAATTTAAATAATTAATTAATTAATAATTAAAAGAATTAACAATCAGATTTTCTATAAGTGTGATCGTTAGTTAGGTTTTAAATAATGAATTTGAATATTATTTTTATTTTATATTATCTTTCGATTAATTAGATTATCCTTATTTTATTTAAATGTATTGGTTACTAGTAGCATTCGTTCTATCGGTTTTCATGGTCGTCACGACTCCCGATCAGAGTGATCATTCAACTGATGAACAAGATTATGATCATCCGAATCTACATGACATGAACATGGCTGGGTGCGATGGTGATCAAACGAAGAAAAAAACAAGAGAACAAAACAAAGATCATGCTGAATATCATCCATCACAAGGACAACGGTTTGTAATAAATTCACAAATGATCAAATTGTCCACGATAGCGTAGCAAGAAAACTAAACAAGAAATGCACAATGGTCGCGAACGATTTCAAACTACTACCAATGGACGTACCGTGGATTGAACAAGACCAGAAAAACATAGATGAGGCGATGGCAACGATAAAGGTTTATTAATTAATATTTAATTATTATTATAGATTTTATAGTTAATTAATAATTAATTTTATAATTATTCATCGAACAGAGAGAATTTGATTACAGCGGGTCAACCTTTGGTTATCGACGTGTTAATGAAAGGTTAAACAAATAATGGAGAAGCGCTTATAACTCTTTATTAGATAAATATAATAATAAAGATCTAACAGTCGAAGAGGTTATGAGAACATTACCCGACTACATCATCAAAGAACAATTTCTAAAAAAGCTGACCGAGAGAAGATCACCGAGGGGATTAGTACATATTAATTAATTTCTTCTTTTTAATTGCAATTAATAACTTAATTATTTTCTTTTTTTTTAACTTAATTATTTTATTTTAACTTAATATAGGAAATTTCTAAAATTAACAAAGGCAATCGGGCTAAACAAACATCACACAGTTTAGGTTCGAAAAGTCTAGCACAAAGAAATTACGAAGCTGTAAGTAAATTATTTAATTTCATATTTACTTTCAAGTTCTTTTTTCTTTTTTCTTTCATATTTAATTTCATATTTCTTTCTTTTCCTAATTTTAATATTACAGGAACAAAAGGGATTAAATGATATTGAAATTTGGAAACTCAATATAAAGGCAGCTTATCCAAAAGACGAACGAGTGGTACGTAATCTTTTAAATTTATAATTACAGTTAATTACTATTTGTTTGACTACTTTCATTTGTTTTTTAAGGATAAAGCGGTTAAATGGATAGACAGTGAAGAAGCCAAAAATATGGCTCAACAAGAAAATATGACTGACACGGTAATTATTTCATTTTTTCCAATATAATTCATTAGTTATATTTACATTAATTATTATCATGTTTTCTTTTTCATTAGGCTCTAATCAAATTTTCTATAACCGAATTTATCGGTAGAAGCTTGAAAAAATCAAGAACATTAGGAACAACCGGTTCCTCATTGAGCAAAAATACAACGCATCGGATGAATGTGAGGAACTTCCGCATGGACAAAGGAAAAGATGCAATGACCGAAGCAGAGGTTGAAGATAAGGTCAACGAGGCTGTCGAGAGGGCGATGGTTCGTCAGAATGAGGCGATGGCTCGTCAGAATGAAGCGATGGTCCCTAACTGATCTACCGAAGGGGAAAAATTTAATAATTTGCAAATGGATTTTCAAAATAAAGAGAGGAGCAGATGGAAAACTCTTACGATCGAAAGCACGGTTAGTGGCCTGTCGTTTCTCGCAAGTTAAAGGGATCGACTTTGATGAAACATATAGCCCAGTGGTGAAATTTCCTACGATTCGAGTTATCCTAAAAATCCCCGTAAAGCTGGGGGGAATGGACCCACAATGTCGATACCCCACCGCGCAAAGGGGACGGGCATTGCCACTGCCTTCATCATGGTGGACGGTCGCCTCTAACGTTTGAGTGCCGCTGGCATTCGTTTCACCTTCCCACCTATCCCCTCGGAGTCCCTTATGGATTCGGGCCAATAGTAGCCTTGCCTGGCTACCTGCTTTTCTAGGGCCCGACCCCCCTGATGGGCTCCGTTATCTCCCTCGTGGATGCTCCGTGCGATCGCCCGGCCGTCTTCACGGGAAATGCACAGTCGCAGCGGGGCCTCATCCGTGGTCGATCGACGGTATAGCTTGCCCTGGACGGCCACGAACCATGCCGCCCGGTTCCTCAACTTCCTGACCTCCATTGGGTCTGTCGGTTTTTCAAATTGCATGTTCAAGATTTTCAAATAGTTACATGTTTAGGTTTTCTAATTGTTTCATAATCAGGATTTTCAAATATTTGCATGTTCAGATTGTTTATAACTTAGGATTTTTTTTACCTAATGTTTTTTCATCCATTTAAAATATTTTTTCTAAACGAATTCCAAACGATCAAAACAAATTTCTGAACGAATTCAAGATCTAACGGAACAAGATCAAGAAATATTGATTCCCGATCTGTGAGGTTGTTGTTTACATATCGGTGAGATTTTGGAATATCAAAAAATGGTTGACGATCAAGATTGAAGGAAGGTTAAGATCGTGAAATATAGGAAGATTGAGGAAGATCATAAACTGTTAGAAATATAGATTAGAAAGATCAATTAAAATATCAATGGAGATTAAAAATTAAATTCATTTTAACCTGATCAGCTCCCATTTCTCATTGGATAAAAAGTAACCTCAATACCCAAGCTCTGACCCGAAAATCCATTTATACTCCATCATCTAAAGGGCCCAATTCAGTCTATCTCGTATATAAGCCCAAAATACAATAATGAAATACAATAACTCCAGAAACTTTCTTACGTTTCTGACAAGTGATTTTGCATTTATCAAAATTATGCCACATCCCACTAGTCTATATATTCTTTGACTTGACAATGCTTTTCTCAAATATCATTTTTGTTATTCAAATCCATTTTCTTCTTCTAGAGATGGAGAACAAGATTAAAACAAGCATTTTGGTTGCTGGACAACAGGTGCAAGCTTCTGGCGTCAATAAACGTGGTTCGGTCGTTTCATGTGGAGCCGTAGGTGGACCATGTGCCGACCAATGCATCCCTGATAAATAAAAAATTGCATCTTGTAAATGGAAATAAATTTAGGTTTGAATCATGTAAGATAATTCATAATGAAATAATGTGAGATATTTGATCCTGTCCATCTAATTATCACCCGTCTGAATTTTACAACGAACCGCACGCGGAGAACCCAAAAACGCTAGCACGTGGAGAACCCAAAACGTCGCACGCGGAGGACCCACCAGATTTGTTCGCTCGCGGACAGATTTTCCCTCTCTCTCGGTCAGACTCTTTCACTTCGCGCGTTCGTTGTCGGAAACATCTCTCGTTTGCTCTTTGTTCACATCTGCAAAAAATAGCATGAAGATGACTCCTGCGTGAGAGTGAAGAAGACGGAAGATGAACGGCAGTGAGAAAAATTATCCCAAGAAGTTTTTCACTTAAAACTAAATTATTCTTTATTCAATCATCTTAAAAATATTTAAAATTCTCAAAGACATCATTTTTCTTAATTAATGGCCATACATACAGATATATCTTCTAAATTCACCTAATAAAATTAAATAGTGTTTGAATCCATTAATAGAGTTTATTAGAGCAGGACCCCATACATCGATCTATTTGAATTATAATTAAAAGGGAGATAGATTAATAAATATATATCCTCTGAAAAGGAAATTTGAAAGCACCAACGACAGAGAGAGATTACGGATTGCGAGGGATTAGAATAGATGAAGAGAAATGGGGAAGATAGATGAGTGATGACTCTCAATTCATTTGTTACCAAATATTCTAGGGTTTATTATCATATATACTACGACAGTACCCTACTATTAGAATACATGCCCAATTGATAATGGGCTAAAGAAATAACAGCATGCTAATGGATTAATAAATTTAAAAAGTTTATCTAATAATCATTCAAACGAACAAGCGGACGCGTTGGACGTTGGCCTTTTGGCTAGTTTCAGTATCATATGCAGCATTACTAGCACTTAGATAAGATTTAGTTCACAGATAAGATTTAGATTAGTATATTTAGTACTTCATAGATAAGATTAGGTCTATATTAATAAAAGATTAATCAGTGACTAAGAATTTAGGGCTGAAAAAATGAAGTTTCAAAGCAATGAAAAAAATCAAGCAATCAATCAAAGCAAAGAATAACAAGAACTTTTATTTTGAATTCATTTAATTTATTTTGATACCTTCACAGATGAGATTGGCAGACGTTGAGGAACGATGAAGCGACGGCGGGTCGATGAGGCTGGAACCAGCAGGTGGGAGTCGTCGACACGAGGATGCAGAACAGAGGTTTCTATCAGCATGTGGCATCGTTTTCAGACAGACATAACACACGATTATGTTGATTTTGGGGTTTTATTACAATTATTGTGGAAATCTATCATGAAAGGTACAATTATTTCCACCAAGAAAGGGGGAATTAACATATGCCTAATTAAAATTTGGGCAGGTTTTTTTTCCACCCGAATCCCTGAAAACTTTTTGTGGAAATTCGCAAGGAAATGTTAATTTAATTAGGTAATCAAGTTAAATTTGGGGAAGAATTCAAAATTTTGAGCGAGATTTTTTCCCTAGGGGATTTCCTTCACTAAAAAACCATCAGCAAAAATTACAAAAATCTGCCCTCTTGCCCATACCTTACCTTGGCGGATTATAAGAAATAATGGTGGATTTTCACCATCAAAAGTGTTGAAGACTCTCGATTTCATAAAATGATTGTGTGATTTCTGTATTGATCTGAGTGTTATTTATACATAGTATTATTTAACTAACACGTGTAACTAACTAACTGATTCAATATTACTAACACCCCCCTGCAAACTTAGTGGGAGAGTAGCAATAAGTTTGGACTTCAAGTAGGCAAACGTTGATGTTGTGAGCGGCTTCGTCAAGATGTCCGCTAACAGTTCCGTTGTACTTACGTGGTTAACCTTGAGCGTCCCATCTGCTACTTGTTCCCGCATAAAATGGTAGCTTATAGCAATATGCTTGGACCTTGCATGAAAAATAAGGTTCTTTGCCAAGCAATTTGCTCCTATATTATCGCACCAGATAACCGATGGTGTTTCTACCTGAAATCCCATCTCACTAATTACCATACGAGTTCAATTGAGCTCTGATGCAGCATCTGCGAGACTCCGGTATTCGGCTTCCGTCGAAGATCTCGCAACTGATTGCTGCTTTTTTGACTTCCATGTGATTAGATTATTCCCCAAGAAAATCAGTTGACCACCATGACTTCGCCTGTCGGTAGTGTCTCCAGCCCAATCGACGTCGGACAAAGATGAGAGATCCAACCTTCGTACTTTGTTAATTGTGATCCCAACATATGGTGACCCGGAGAGGTAGCGAAGAATTCGTTGAAGTGCCGTCCAATCTACCTTTGAAGGTCTGGTCATACGTTGAGAGATTTTATTCACGCTAAAAGCAATATCGGGTCGGGTCATGGTTAAGTATTGTAATGACCCGACTAACTGTCGAAATTTTGTACTGTTTGTCATATCTAGCTCCGGTGACTGGTCGTTCCACGACACACGTGCTTCCATTGGCGTTGATGATGGTTTTAAATTTGCTAACACCGCTCCATGTAATAAGTTGCCTAAATATTGGTGCTGAGTTAAAAGAAGTAATCCGTCTGGTACTTTATTCACATGTATTCCGAGAAAGAAACGTAGAGTCCTGATACGATCCTAAATCCACAGATTAACTCAATCCAAAAATCGAGGGACCTGAGGATAGAGGATGATCCGGATCTGAATGTCTAGCGACAATCCAGATATCCAAAGCAGTTCACGGCGGGGTTAACCCCTAATATCGAGTCTTAGCTCTGGGCAAATGTATGCGGTTAAGCTATTCGCGCGAGGACTCGATTCGTTAGTGGATGCTAGATCCAGAACAAGGCTAAGTCCTCAGCAGAGTCTGAATTTCATGGCATCTCATTAATTACAGAAGAATTGGATTGGGGTGGATCGATGTTGAAGGAACTTGCTATGAGGGCAAGGTTACTGTATACTTTGTGGTGTGATAATATGGGTGCGATTCAACTCTCAAGCAACCCTGTTTATCACCAAAAAATTAAACATGCTGCTATTGATTTCCACTTTCTGAGAGAAAGAGTGGAAGACAAGAGGCTAATTGTGAAGCATGTATCAAGTAAGCTGCAGCTGGCTGATATACTTACAAAGGCACTAAAGCCCAAATTATTTCAAGAAATTCGAGACAAGATAATCGATGATCTTGAGGGGGCATATTAGTGTAAATATAGTTTCATAAATAATTGTAATGAGTTTATAGTTAGAATGACATATTTTGTAGTTCCTTAGTTAGTTAGTGTAGAGGAATAACTGAATTAGAGATCTCTCTCCCGTCATCCACTCTTATGTTCTTATACCACCATTTCCGGTCTACGTCATCTTCACACCTGCATCAAATACATTGGATGGCGCTTGAGTTTGGTGCGCCGCGACGACGATCGGCGAATGGTGAAGGTGGATTTCGTGACTTGACATGAGCTCCACCAGCTCATCGAATTGGACCGGCGACTGGCGGACGGCGAGCGCTGTCATCACCTGTCCGTAATCCGAATACATTGAAGACTCGGAGGGGAACCGAAGCGCCAAAAGCCGAGAGTTCATCGACAATTAATTTTGCTCGTCAGAGGAATTTTGAGATGTCCTCGTCAGCCTCGTGACGGGTGTTCTGAAGTTGCATCTGAACTGGAGGATGCGGGACTCGGACGGGCGGCCATACGAGTGTGCTACAAAAATACTATGTATTATTTAAATATTTTATATATATCCAATAACTTGATTCTCATTCGGTAACTAATCATTTTGACTCAGATTTTCATTGATATCAGAACATTCATCAAATTAGAATCCATCAAGTAGGCTGGGTACGAATTGGGTCAAGTATCAAAACCGTTGATCTCTGTCCATTCCTACCATTCCATTAACGGCATAGACCTAGAAATCGTGAGATATTTATTATAGGACTAGTTTCAGGTGAAATATAAATAATGAAATATTTTGTGAGATATTGATTTTAGGCGCCCGTATACATCGAGATCTTCCAAACAATATACATCGAGATCTTCCAAACAATATACCTCGAGATATGTCGATATTTTGAGTTAAAATATCATTATTTGAGATAATCGTTGAATGTTCTATGAATGGTGGATCTACCAATATCTCAAGAGATATCTCATTTTCAGTATTTATCTCACAGGAACCGTTTCCATTTATTTTAAAATATTGATTCAAAGAAAGTAGAATACAAACTTATTAATATTTTGCTCACATGAAAGTTTGACGCTCACACCCCACCGCAATTAACCCGACAGTCATCCGGATCACTATAACTCACTGTTTGCCCATTTACCGTGCAGGAGCAAGAAGCATCTTCAACCACAGTATGTTGTTCATCATGAATTTGTAGTGCGCCTTCCTCAATGGTCATCAAATCTCTACCTGCATCCAAAACACATATTCCCAAATAAAATTTCGTTTAAATCTAAAATAAAACTCAAATAATATTTGAAACAAAAATCTAACCTTCATAGGTAAAGAAGAGATTGACAAGTAAAAATAAAATGAATACAGGTTTTGAAAATCTCATTCTCTCAAAACCCAGAATGTAGTCGAATAGATGAACATTGAAGATTGCAATGATTATTTATAGAGTTTGAAAAAATGTTGCTTGTATTTTCACAAATATTGATTTGATTGAGATAATCTAAAATAATCTTCATTATTAACATTCTTCAAATATAGAAATTGGTATCCTTAAGAAGATTATTTTAGATTATTGCAAACAAATCAATATTTTTCATTATTAACATTCTTCAAATATAGAAATTGGTATCCTTAAGTAGATTATTCTAGATTATTGCAATCAAATCAATATTTATCAATTATGTTCAAATCCTAATTACATTGATTATATAGAGAATTATCAGTGAGTCATTCTTTGGTGAGCCCAAAAACGTTCAGATTATTCTGACCGTCCATTGCTTCGCCTTCAAAAAAATTATTACATGTAATGAACGGTTGTGAGAGAATGAGTAATATTTGTGAAATTTTAAACGGTCAAGATACAATGGATGTTTTTGGACATATATTTGATAGGCTTTCTTGAACCTTTTTTTCCTGATTAATCAAAGACTATTTAACTACTAGAGTCAAATCTAACTGATATTGGTACACATTGAATCAGAATCAGTTAGGTCAGTATTACAGAAATTAAATGAGAATCAGGTATTTTCTAACAAATTTAGAATAGATCAACAGAAAAGAATACACTAAACAATAAATTTGGAAGTTTGTGCATCTGATTAATCAATCAGATAGTCACACCACATCATCAGATCTACAAATGAGAAGATGACCCCTCATGAACTTTGACACATCATAAAAGTTCAACCAATAAGAAGATGACCCCTCATCAACGTTGACACATCAAAAAAATCAACCAATGAGAAGATGATACATTATCCAATATCAACCAAAGAAATACTTTAACAAAGATTGATCAATCATATACGACATCGTACAGATACACTTAAGTGAATACTTTCTTCACCAATGAAAAGAGAACTGAGATGCCATCATATTAAATGACTTAGATGTATTATTTTTCAACCAATGAGAAGCCTCCAATATCTTAACCAATGGGGTGAACTCATGCACAGAGTGATCAATTAGTTACGAAGTTTCTCTTTGCTGAACAAAGGCATTGAGTGATCTCAATATTTTAAAACTGATATTTGTTTCAAATAAGTTACTGACAAACATGCATGATATCATATTTTTAAAAATAGATAAATGTTTCTGACAAACATGCATGATATCACATATATCTTCAAATAAATTGTAATCTTTATTTAATTATAAGATTTTAAAATATGTACTGTAACTATAAATATTTAAAATATATCGATAAAATGTTATAAATAATATAATTGATCAAAATATCGATTAAACTTATGTATGACCTTAATTGTTTTAACCTTATTATACATAGAAATTTCTATGTGAAGAGTCAGGAGACGTTTCTTCTTCTTCTGGGATTAACAGAAGAGGGATTCAAATATTGGAATGAACACTTAATTAAATTTTGATCATGATCATGAATAAAATAGAAAAAATATGTGTTTAGATATTGTAGATAAAAATAATTAGTCTTTTGAAATTTCCTCTATGGAAAAGATGAAAAATATATTGGTTATATGGGATCCCACACATTCGAATCACATCATCAGTATCCAGAAAAGGACCCTGGAAACTCAAACAGACAACCCGATGGAAAGGGCATGACCTTTATAGGAGCTAGCTAGGAGTATTGGGGTAACAACTAAACTAACACCAGGAAGAAGTCACCGACCAAAAGTCGAGAGAGGGCCTCAGGTAGGCGATTATAGGTTATAACGACCCCATGGCCAAATTCCAAAATTCTCCTATAGAAATTCTATAAATACGAGGTCATGCCATTCATTTAATAACCTTGATTTTCTAATAGTACTTCTTCAGTGACACCACATTTTCCCATGAGTTATCTTCCATTAATGCCCCGCTCCACTGCACCAGTACTTGAAGTATTTTTCTGTTCTGCCTGTATATTTGCCTGCAATCAATAAATGCTATGGGGTAAAGAATAGGTTCATTTTTTACAAACAAGATAGGAGAAGATTCATTCTCTGCAGGTGCTGGTCCAATAAATGGCCTCAGTTTAGAAACATGAAAGCAATCGTGGATTCTACTTCCTATGGTAAGCTCCAATTTGTAAGCAGAATCACTGGTTTTTTCCTTGATTCTAAATAGTCCAAAAAATCTCTGTGGAAACTTATTATTGAGTCTGACTGCTACTGATAACTGTCTATATGACTGTAATTTCACACCTTTTACGAATATGAGTTCCTTTCTGTGTTTATCTGCATTCATCTTCATTCTTGCTTAGGCTTTCATAAGATTCTTCTTTATCAGAGATAGAACCTGATACGACCCGCACCTCAAGTAAGCGTCTCATAAAAATTCCGACAAGGTGGACCGATTACGTTTGATCACAAGATTGGTATTTTATATGTTACTTGCATGTTTCCTTATTTGAATTATTGCATGGTTGATTAGTTTCCATATTCTATTATTTAATTGTTAGTTAATTATTTCCATTGCATGATATCCTTATTTGCATGGTGATGAAGCACGAAATTGGCTACCAGGAGCTCACAGTGGTGCGAGGTGATGCCGGAGGCTCTAGAGTCCACGGCGTGCACTCTACGTCAAATCCTGTCGAAGGAGAACATGCGATTTAGGTGTGGAAATCGGCTATTCTCTCCGTAGTGCTCTAGATTGGTTGGAACTTGTGTGATGCCTTGGAGTGACCCCTTGGGACCCCTTTTATAGAGTCGTTGGGGGCGCACTCCGTGGCGGGTATCGTGCATGTTGCCATAACGAGGCGCATTAATGACCCATTATGACGCAGACATGTGATGAGTAACGACCGTAAATAGGCGATTCAGGTAGGGAATCGGCAATTTAGGGGAAGCTCGACGAGCTCTAAGGGGCGAGATCTGCAGTCTACCAATACTGATGATCTCAGCCTCAACTCGGCGATTTGGTAGCCCAATCGGCGATTTACGGGTTAACTTGGCGATTTGACGATGACCTTTGTTTCGAACTGTGGGAGCCTTCCAGGGGTCCGACATATAACGACGGAATCCTAGTCCTGACGTAATCAGGAGTGTCTCACCAGTATTCCCCCTGAAGAGAGTACAAGAAACATGCGGATATCACCACATGGTTTCCTAGTTTAGCATTATTTTCTTACGATTGTAATCCATAATTATGAAAAGTAGATCATAAATTGAGTCTGTAAGGTCTATTTAAACCATTTTCGTCGAGTTATTTGTCATCAATAATTTCAATTCAATTCCATTTATTACATCCGACCATCTTCCCCGGTAGGAAGCATATCAAGTTGGTGCTTTCAATATTCTTCATTTCCTCTCTCTATAGTGGGTCGTGGCACACGCAACACCACAAACGATATCGAAGACCTCAGAAGGAGCATCGACGAATCGTTCCAACTACAAGCGGTGGAGCTCTCTGCTTGGCGAACCGAAATGGCAAAGATTGAAGCTGCACTCCATGGACTCCTTTCAAAAGACAGGGGTAAAAGCCCGATCGACAAAGCCGAAGGAAGCCATAACCAAGATCGCGAGATCAAGTTCGAACGTGGCCGCAACCAACATTGAGATCGTCGTCGTTTCGCCAACTCTTCCTTATCAAATTATCATTATGATCACCACGACGAACGGGAATATAAATGAGAAAGCTTGAGTCAGACCACAAACTTTAGTATTTCTCATTTCTTGATTTATGAGTAATCACATAGTTTGAACTGTCATGGTGGCGAGTTGGGATGAAATAACAGCCACGATTGACTCAAAATCAGAGTTAAGATCTCCGATTGCATACAAGATTATCTCTGGATGAGAGATTACTACGCACCCTACTCAAAGATCCTTAACCAGTTTTGTTATTTTGAGAAGGTAAGCCTCCATTGATAATTCACGTTTCTCAATTGTCTGCAGTCGATGCCGAATCTGCAAAATCCTTGAGCCGGATGAAGAAGCATGGATCTCTTGTAATGTGGACCATACTGATGCTGACGAATCAGGATTTGCTCCCTGTGATAATACTCCTGATGATAGTGTCGAGAAGATACAACCAAGAATTTTATGATCTTCTTGGATCTTGAGATCGTCATCCAGCACGATCGTGCATTCAACATACGGTAGAAGATCATAACCGCGCAAGAGGGTTCTGACCTTTGTTCGCCAGTTGAAGAAGTTCTCACTGGTAAGTTTCTCAACATTTGTCTGCTTGATCTTAACTAGTTTGACCTGCCTAAGGAAGTTGTCGGTGGAGTCAGTCGCCATACCTGATCACAGAAACAAGAACCTCGGATGTGGAGAAGGAGAAGACCGAAGAGTCAAACTAGCGTTTGATACCATATTTTAACTAAATCGGAGTGATTAATTCTATTTTCACTTTTTCATACAATACTCATTACAGTATTTATTTATACCATAGTTTCAAATTAGAAAAAGCGCTCACAATTTCCAATTAGCGTTTTTTTAGCTTAGCGCGCTTACAACTAAAAAAGTGATGATGGCATTTTCGTTAATATATACAATTTTGTAGAAATATATGCAAATTTTCGTATATATCCCTGTATTATTTTTTTCAAATCCTATAAATATATATTTTTTAAATATATACCTGTTATAAATATTTATAGGTGTAATATAACATTTATTACAATAAACATGTAACATTTATATTACACGTTTACCAGTAAACATTTATGATTTATATGTGTCTAATTTGGGAAGACAAACCAACCAGGTGTCTAATTTGGGAAGACAAACCAACCAGGTGTCTAATTTGGGAAGACACCAGGCCAGGTGTTGGACCATGAAAAACTTCCAGCAGCTATAAAAGAGGAAGAAATCTGTGGTGATAACATTAAACATTTATATGTGTAATAACATTTATTACACATAGATGAACAACATCAGTTTGCTTCTACTCAGCTTACAGATCCTTCTCCTCCTCCCTTCTCCAAGCTTCTACTGCCCGGTAATGGGTAGAAACCCACTAACCCGACCCACTCACCCGCTTAAAAAAGCATTTTGGAAAGCGCTCCTCCAGGAGCGCTTTTCCGCTTTAAACGTCGCTTTTTAATCTATGATTTATACTATTATTTAGTTAGTTACAACTAACCACATGTTGTTAGTTTAACCGATCTGGATTAGATTTGCCTAATCCGTAACACCCTCAAGATTTTCTTTTGGCTAATGTACATGATCTACGCATAAGTTACTTTCATATATTGGGTATAGGAATTAGTTTCGGTAATATAAACTCCTAAGATCGATCATCTATTGAGTAACCTATCAAACTATTGACACGATAATTGATGGTATGCCCGATGTGTACGTATACCGACTACCTTTGACCCAACCTATAAGTTGGGTATATATAGGTGTTCTCCCCCCTCCCCAACTTAAAAGGTCATGCGATTGGAAAAAAATAAAAATACTCTGCTTCATCATTAGATCTCTTTTTAAGCCTACTTTCATTTGCCAAAATCGTAAGATAACAAAAAATTCCACCGAAAATTCCCAAATTTTAAAGAAAATTTTGGTCATTTTTAAGAGTGAATGCCTGAGTGTACGTCATCCTGGGATGATTCTTTTGTGAACTGAAACGCCATACCTTAGTGGACCATTCATATGCTCTTTTTATCCACTAGTTAACAGAATTTGGGGTTCATACTCTTAGAATGTCTTTGGTTTCGGAAAAAGTCACAAATGGCAAAAGTCGAGCCCTTCCTTGGTGGGCTAAAGTCGAGCTCCCTTATGGGGGGTTAAGGTCGAGCCCTTTTTTGGGGATAAAGTCGAACCTGAGTGGAATAGTTTAATTGGAGGAAATCGAACATTGAAAAGTCGACATGGAAGAAATCGAACTTGAAATGTTGACTTGGAGAAAGATTTTGAAAATTTATTAAATGAAAATAGATCGAAGTAATATTTTTCAAAATGAATTTTACTTTGCCAAACTACTTAAAACTATAAATATAATTAAACATCTTATGATATTTCCTTACTAAATGCAAAAATAATAATAATAAATAGGAGGGTGCAATTGTAAATTTAAAATAAAAGATTTGATATGAGAGGATTCATTAGAATCTTTAATATTAATCTTTATTCTAAAAAATCCATATAAAAATCAATCAAATAATTAAAAAAATGATTTCTTTCCATATTTTGGAAAATCATTTCAAAATAAATATTTTTCATGTTTAAACTTTCATAAAACAAATGTAAAATAACCTCTTATTCATCTGAGTCATCAGGCAGGCATTTGTTAGAAGCAATACAAATGCCAAAAAAAGGATTATTACTTATATTCAATGGTGATAAAGCCTGTCATGAACCTTCTTCATCAATATCATGGATTCCGAATGTAAAATATATCATGAAAAATTGATGACCAAGACCTAAGGCGACGATTCTTGCGATTAAAGCTGACAGATGTACCGGTAATGAAATATTTGATGTAAAAGGAGCGGTGGTAATGAAATATTTGATGTAACAAGCCCCGACTTACTGACCAAAGTAAGTTGGTCAGTTAAGGAAGGTATCTCGTTAGATTCCCAGTTTCAAAGGTTCTAACAAACCATTGGCTTGCAATCGATCATTTTGATATTATATTTCTTTGCATATTCGTTTCATGGAGATGAACTTGATGAATATCAAATTCGATTATTTTCAAAATGTTGTAAAAAATAATGTCCATTAAATATTATATCTAGCTATTAAATTAGGTTTGATATGCATTTGTACATAATATATTATAACATTATTTCAATATGTATATATATTATGCAAAGATAATGAATTGTAATATTTCAGATAATAAAGCATTTTTTTAATGAAAATTCTTTGGTATTATGGTTTATTTAATTATTAAATATAACCACAATTTATCATTTATTAGTTAAAAAAATATTAAATACAAGTTTGCTAGATAAATCGTATTCTCTTCAGTAGACTTGACGTAGAACGGCTTAGTTAGAGCTGCGACAGAGGTTGAAGGAGGCGTTATAGATTCGGGAGGAAGTAGAATGAATTGTGGAGGAAGAAGTAGGACCGAGTTGGATCCAGAGTTGACGATGTACCCGACCTACCGTTCGAGAAGACTTCATCAATTATTAGGATCGTATTTGTTATTAGTTAAGGAAGTTGTGGAGTAGTTAAATATTGTAATCAAGAGTTATAAAATTGAGATTCAAAAAAAAAAAAAGATATTATTGAATTTTCTAAGAAAAATTTCCCCATCTTAGGCTCCACTCTTGGAGATTTACTTCCTTTCTTCTCAGGCTTCGGAAAGATTTTGTTTCAAATTCGGTTCGTTGGAATTGCTTCGTGAACTCACTCCGACTGCCTACCACATCGAAATAATAAATACATCATAATGTTTCGTTTCTCATATGTTGCTTTATCACAATTAAATTGAGAAAATAATCCTGAAGTTGCTTCTAGCTCTCGTGCAATCCATTAGGAGAAGGCTTGCTAATGTCTCACTCACTCGAGATCTATAGAAGGTGCCACTCTCTGCATGGTGCCTGCACAAACGTGATCTACCTTGGGAATGGCAAGAACGTATATTGGAACTGTGGCTCGATCTCAGACCTCGAATCCTACCGACGCTCCTCGGAAATTCCATGTTCCCTCATCGCCACTTATTCCTCGAGGGTTCTGAGCCTGCTCTACTATGAGAAGCCGTAGATTCCATCTCCCTTTCCTCCAAGAGCATGAGGGCTCGTTACCTCACTCCATCACTTCAAACTGTGTATTCGTTTCACATCACGTTCACCACTGATGTAAGGTATCTAAAATCCAAAAATACACTCACAATCACCGAAATCCAACCCGTTGCCCAGTGCTCTCAAGTCCCTATTTATAGGTAATATCATGGGAGCTTCACCTTTCGAGCCGACTCCGGCCCTTACTTTGTAATGGCCAGGGTCCACCCGAA
Source organism: Zostera marina (assembly GCA_001185155.1). Classification (NCBI taxonomy): domain Eukaryota; kingdom Viridiplantae; phylum Streptophyta; class Magnoliopsida; order Alismatales; family Zosteraceae; genus Zostera; species Zostera marina. The sequence goes on from LFYR01001406.1 coordinate 41,937, forward strand.
AAGGTACTTGGGTCGACGAGTAAAAAAACTCAATGCTGACTGTGGCGCGGAACGGAACGGATCCGGCGCGACCCGTATGGAATTAAAAAATATATATATAAATTATAAAAAAGTAAACCTAAAATTTAAAATGGGTAAACTTTTTTATCTTAATTTTTAAAAGTAAAAACAAAAAGTAAATCTAAAATATACATAAGATTTAAAAGCTAATACTTAATAATTCTATATGGCTATTAAGGGTGAGAACTGGGCGGGTTGTGGGTGGGGGGCCCCGCCCCGGTATCCACCTCGTTATGGGAAAGGGTTAGGGTTAGGGGCGACCCGTTCGGGTTTTGCCTTGCCCCAAGACCCCCCACGGAACATGACCGGGGCAAAAAAAATAAAAACAGGCCAGAATATCTGCTCCGTCCCTGGTTACCACCAGGACGCGGAACGGGGCGGGACCGGGACGACCCACCCAGTTCTCACCCTTACCTTAATAGTTCAACGAACAATTATTTTGTCAAAAAATTATTATCTATGATTAAATCAATTGAGGGTTCGTTTAATAATCAATAGCTTGGATAAGTTCTCAAATAGTAGGTTTTCACCTGAATTTCTCCTTAAATATATAAAACATACATTCACTGATTCACTACGAAATATAATTCGAAAGTTAACAAAAACTACGGGGATAAATATGGAAAATTCTGAAAATTCACAGAATTAATTAGAATTAGTGAAGTTGGTTAAGTTCTTTATTTGTTAGTGTAAAAATTTGTTAGTAAGAGTGTTCGATTAGTTAGATTTGTGATCATATTCCGAACTCGGTAAAAACTACCCACTTTCCATCTCCCAAATGGAAAGTCGTACATATAAATTCTTGTTACCCAAAGACTTTCTTGATTGGGCTGGACTTTCTTGATTGGGCTTAATTTTGAATTGCAAAATTATTATCAATGTCTGAAATCAAAAAATCATATTTGATTAGCCCAAACACATATTAGATTATTGGATAGGAATAAAATTTTAAGTATGAAAATGTTTTAATTTTGATTTATAGGACTCAAAAAATTTCTTGGCAGATATATTTTAAAATGTTAACGAGTACATGATGTGACACTATTCGATTATCCTCTTTATTTTAAAAAAAAGAGTGAATGAGATAAATGAGTTTATTTGAAATATTTTTTATATCTTAGAATTATTGATAAATGAGTTTGATTAAGGGAAAATATGTTCCATATCTGGATCACTTAAGCGAGAACATGCTTTCGAAGATTTATTTGTACGTTAAGGTATACGATCTGACTCCTTCTTCAGACCTCCTTGGATGATAATTTAAATCTGAAAAAGTACTCTTCTTAATGGAGAATATAATATATAATAATCAAGGGAAGGGTACGTTCTTGATTCAGATAACTTAAGCTTGAGAACATGATTTAAGGTATATGAAGCCTTCGTCAAATGCCTTGATTCCTTTTGGTAATGTAACAATCTCAAAAATTATAAAGGGTCTAAATGCAAATAATATATTCCAACAAAGTCCTCAGATGGTAATTAAGATAAATTTAATCATATTAATCCAAAAAGTTTAATATGATTAATCATCTAGAAAGTTAATATAATTTATCAAAGAAAGAGGTTAATTAACTAAGGGAGTAAAAATAGTTATTTAACTTAGTATTAGGAGGTAAAAATAATTATCTAAATAAAAAGTTAAATAAAGAGATCTGATCTTAAGATCTCTCCAATGACTTTTATCTAGTCAACCAACATACCAATCATTCTTATTGTTATATTTTTTTATTGAATCATTTATAACTAAAAAGTTGGATCAATTATAATTAACCTAGTTGGTTAATTAAATTAGGTGGAATATAAACCCAACTAACATTACAAAAAAAAGGACATTGTATGACGGCCTATTGATGGCGGATGTCTGCCATCAATAATTCAGTTGTTTTGATGGCGGATGTTCGCCATGTATTCTTTTAGTCCGCCGAGGAAAGATTTGGGTTCGACGGCGGTTTCAATTTATTTTCGATGGCGGACATCCGCCATCTAAGAACTCCCGCCCAAAATTTCGAACCCCCCCAAATTAACCTGATTACCCGAATAATTTTTCGGGGGAGTCGAGTGGAAAAGGCCCGCCAAAATTTCGATTGGGCAGACTTTTTCGTTTACGACGGCGAAACTTAATGTACCTTACATGGTGGAAATCCGCCATGCATATAAGGTTTGGTGTTTAATAAAAACCCCAAATCACAGACAGACGCGTTTTCTGTCTTAGTCTTAAGTAAATCGCCGTTGTTCCCTCCCTCTGGTTGCCGCGCCGTCGACGTTCCTTCCCGTCGGTCGTCGTTTCCTCACGCCGGTCGAGTTCCCTCCTGTGAAAGTATGATTTATTCTATTTTCATTTCTAATCTATGACGTCTTCAATCTTTCTATTTCAACGTTTAATCTATTTCTCCTGTAATCTATTTCATCGGTATTTAATCTATTTCAATGTTTACATGTTTTTATTTACATAATTTAAGATGGATTTGTTGATTGATTTTTTTTTTGATTGGTAGCTGTTGATTGATTTTTTAAGATAATTTTGCTGTAATTTAGGAATAGTATTGATATTTACATGTTTATATTGATATTTAGGAGTAGTATTTAATTGTATTGATATTTAGGAATAGTATAGATATTTCAATAATATTTTTGTTTGATTGTTTGCTGTTGATTGATTTTTTAAGATGGTTTTGCTGTAATTTAGGAATAGTATTGATTTTTACATGTTTATATTGATATTTAGGAATAGTATTTAGTAGTATTGAGATTTAGGAATAGTATTGATATTTCAATGATATTTTTGTTTGATTGTTTGCTGTTGATTGATTTTTTAAGATGGTTTTGCTGTAATTTAGGAATAGTATTGATATTTACATGTTTATATTGATATTTAGGAATAGTATTATTCGTATTGATATTTAAGAATAGTATTGATATTTCAATGATATTTTTGTTTGATTGTTTGCTGTTGATTGATTTTTGAAGATTGTTTTCCTTTAATTGAGGAATAGTATTGATATTTACATGTTTATATTGATATTTAGGAATAGTATTTAGTAGTATTGAGATTTAGGAATAGTATTGATATTTCAATGATATTTTTGTTTGATTGTTTGCTGTTGATTGATTTTTTAAAATGGTATTTCTGTAATTTAGGAATAGTATTGATATTTAATTGTTTATATTGATATTTAGGAATGGTATTAATAGTATTGATATTTAGGAATAGTATTGATATTTCAATGATATTTTTGTTTGATTGTTTGCTGTTGATTGATTGTTTAAGATGGTTTTGCTGTAATTTAGGAATAGTATTGGTATTTACATGTTTATATTGATATTTAGGAATGGTATTGATATTTCAATGATATTTTTGTTTGATTGTTTACTGTTGATTGATTTTTTAAGATGGTTTTGCTGTAATTTAGGAATAGTATTGATATTTACATGTTTATATTGATATTTAGGAATGGTATTAATAGTATTGATATTTAGGAATAGTATTGATATTTCAATTATATTTTTGTTTGATTGTTTGCTGTTGATTGATTTTTTAAGGTAGTTTTGCTGTAATTTAGGAATACTATTGCTATTTACATGTTTATATTGATATTTAGGAATAGTATTTATTAGTATTGATATTTAGGAATAGTATTGATATTTCAATGATATTTTTGTTTGATTGTTTGCTGTTGATTGATTTTTGAAGATTGTTTTGCAGTAATTTAGGAATAGTATTGATATTTACATGTTTATATTGATATTTAGGAATGGTATTAATAGTATTGATATTTAGGAATAGTATTGATATTTCAATGATATTTTTGTTTGATTGTTTGCTGTTGATTGATTTTTTAAGATGGTTTTGCTGTAATTTAGGAATAGTATTGATATTTACATGTTTATATTGATATTTAGGAATGGTATGACTAGTATTGATATTTAGGAATAGTATGGATATTTCAATGATATTTTTGTTTGATTGTTTGCTGATGATTAATTTTTTAAGATGGTTTTGCTGTAATTTAGGAATAGTATTGATATTTACATGTTTATATTGATATTTAGGAGTAGTATTTAATTGTATTGATATTTAGGAATAGTATAGATATTTCAATAATATTTTTGTTTGATTGTTTGCTGTTGATTGATTTTTTAAGATGGTTTTGCTGTAATTTAGGAATAGTATTGATATTTACATGTTTATATTGATATTTAGGAATGGTATTAATAGTATTGATATTTAGGAATAGTACTGATATTTCAATGATATTTTTGTTTGATTGTTTGCTGTAGATTGATTTTTAAGATGGTTTTGCTGTAATTTAGGAATAGTATTTATATTTACATGTTTATATTGATATTTAGGAATCGTATTAATAGTATTGATATTTAGGAATAGTATTGATATTTCAATGGTATTTTTGTTTGATTGTTTGCTGTTGATTGATTTTTTAATATGGTTTTGCTGTAATTTAGGAATAGTATTGACATTTACATGTTTATATTGATATTTAGGAATGGTATTAATAGTATTGATATTTTTGTTTGATTGTTTGCTGTTGATTGATTTTTTAAGATTGATTTACTGTAATTTAGAAATAGTATTGATATTTACATATTTATATTGATATTTAGGAATAGTATTGATATTTCAATGATATTTTTGTTTGATTGTTTTCTGTTGATTGATTTTTTAAGATGGTTTTGCTGTAATTTAGGAATAGTATTGATATTTACATGTTTATATTGATATTGTTATTTCCAGATCTGAAGATAAGATTAATAACTCTCTTTGGTCTAGATCTGAATCTAGATCAATACTCACACGATTGATAGTGATTTTGAAGACAAAAAGAACACAAGATTTTTATAGTGGTTCCACTCAAAATTGGTGAACGTCCACTCTATGTGGTGTATATTGATAGTGTCTAATCTATTACATGCAAGAAAGGTTTTGAGTCTCTACATTGAGATATATATAGTGTTATTATCTCGGGCCGTTTCAAGATAATAACTCCTTAATTGGCCCATTAACGGGTACCAATTAAACCAAAACAGTCTCCGCACTCCTTATATCTCCCAATTGACTTAAACTTCAACAATCTCCCACTTGGAAACTGTTCACACCACCACACCATTCCTTCTTCATCAATGATCTCGAAGGTTCACTAAGGCCATGCATAGCCTTAGTTTTGCAATGTTCATGATTTTTGTAAGCATTTCTGCAGCATTTTGGTCTCCAGAAATCTTCCTCAGCTCCAATTCACCCTTCTCAATGAGTTCCCTAATGAAATGGTATTTGTTCTTGATGTGCTTGGACTTGGAGTAAAATTAAGGATTTTTAGGCAGGTAGATTGCACTTTGGCTATCACAATGTAGTACTGATTTTTTCCCAACAAACCCCATCTCTGTAAGCAAATTTTCCAACCAGATTTTCTCCTTCGTGGCTTATGTTGCAGCTACGTATTTTGCCTCAGTAGTTGACAATGACACATGACCTTGCAATTTGAATCTCCATCTCACAGCTGTGCCTCCAATGCAAAAGATATATCATGATGTACTTCTGCTTGTATCCAAATCCCCTGCTAAGTCTGAATCACAGTAGCCTTCAAACACCACAACCTCCTTAGTAAAGTACAATCCAATGTCCAATGTGTTCTGAAGATATCTCAGAATCCACAGTGCTTCTCTCCTGGTTTTGACTACTCCCACTGCATGGAAAATTTCTAGCCTAGTGCAAATCATTACATACATCAAGCTCTCAACAACTGATGCATATGGCACATTGTTCATCCTCTCTTTCTTTCACAACTTAAATTCAGCACTAAGTGGCAAGTCTGTTCTTCTAATATTTGCACACTTAAATCTATCAAGCACCTTCTGTAAGTATTTCTTCTGACTCAATTTAATGCAGCCTCCTGACCTGCTAATTCTTATTCCAGAATTTGCTTAGCTTCCCCTAAGTCCTTCATATCAAATTCTTTTGATAGCTGAATTTTCATAAGCTTGATCTCCTTGATACTTGAGTTAACTATGAACATATCATCAACATAAATGGCAAGGATCAAAGAAACTTTCCCTGATCTCCTCAGATAACAGCAATGGTCAGAATCTGCCCTCTTAAAATTAATTGACCACATAAATGTGTCAAATCTTTTGTACTATTGCCTTGGAGCATGCTTCAACCCATAAAAAATCTTCTGCAATTTGCAGACCAGTTTCTTTTCTTTAATGTAGCTACCCTCAGGTTGATACATGTAGATATCTTCTTCCAACTCTCCATGGAGAAATGCTGTCCTTAATTCCATTTGTTCCAGAAACCGATTTTCAGCAGCAACAATAGCAAGCAATGTCCTGATAGTTGTCCTCTTCACAACAAGTGAAAACACTTCTGAATAATCAATATTTTGAACTTGCTAAAAACCCTTCACCACTAATCTGGCCTTGAATCTCTTCTTTCCATCTACCTCTTCTTTTACTCTGAAAACCCATTTATTATGCAAAGCTTTCTTCCTTTCTGGTAAAACAGCAAGCTTCTAAGTTTGATTCTCTTCAAGAGACATCAGCTTTTCCTTTATGGCATGCACTATAAGAAATAAGACCTTGTATGGCGGTATTTAGATGACGGATTTTGTAGTGATGCTTCCACTGAATAACATTGCCATGTTTAAGTGCTTCCTTGTAACTTTCTGGTTCTCCAGCATCAGTGAGTTAAAGAAAATTTACAACAGGAGAAGGATCAAGTCTTACAGATACTCTTGTAGATCTCCTCACAAAGTGTGAAGTGTCATTAGTTGTTACTTCAATCTCATCAACCCTAGGTACCTCCTCAACTTCTCTGTTTTCAACAAGCTCATCATCAGTTCTGACATCAACACCAGGCTCTTCAAAAACTTTATTTTCAGTTGTAACCTCAGTGCTACTGCTCTGAATTTCTTTATTCTGCTAGGTCTGAAATTCCACATCAACTGTGTTTCCAACTTCCTTTGATGTGATTGGTCTGAGCTTATAGAGATCTGTTTCTACAAACACCACATTTTTGGCTCTAACTACTTCTTTGTTTTCATGATTCCAACAATTGTATCCATACTGATTTCTTCCATAGCCAAGAAAATAAGTCTTCACAAACTTAGGATCTAATTTGTCTCTCTTTTCCTTGGGTAATAGGACATAAGCATCACATCCAAAGACCTTTAAGTGACTCAAATTAGTCTCCTTTCCACTCCACACTTCTTGTGGAATTTTAAAGTCCAAAGGCACAGACACATATTGATCAAGTAAGCGCAGTAGTAATAGCTTCTGCCCAGAAGCTTTTTGGCAACCCACAGTCTATCAACATGCTCCTGGCCCTATTGCAAAGGGTCTGGTTAATTCTTTCAGCAGTACTATTCTGCTGGGGTGTTCCTGGCACACTTCTTTTCCTTCTGATTCCCATCTCTTCACAGAACAATTTAAATTTAGTACTTTCATACTCCCCTCAATTGTTTGATAGCAAACACTTGATCTTTGTCCCTGACTGATTTTCTACCTCTAATCTCCACTTCTTGAAAGAGACAACTACCTCAGATTTATTTTTGAGACAATAAACCCATATTTTTCTGCTATGATCATCAATAAAGGCAACAAAGTACCCTGCTCCTCCAAGAGATTCCACAGAAGCTGACCCCCGTACATCTGAATGCACCAACTCCAGATTTTGCTGCTTTGGAATTTTTTTCTGTTTGGAAAACTTCACAACCTTCTGTTTTCCAAATATGTAGTCCTCACAGACCTCCAAACTGACAGATTTCAGTTTTGGAAATTTTCCAGCAACTTGCAGTTTCTTCAATCCTCTTTCACTGATGTGTCCCATCCTTCTGTGCCAAAGTGTGGAGTCCTTTTCCTTAGACACAACAGAAATGACATCAGTCTCTGAAAGCACTAAGTAAAGTGTACATGTTTTAAACCCCTTAGCCATAATTCTGATTCCCTTTGCAATTTTCCAAGAATTATTTGCAAAGATGGCATGGTAGCCCTCCTTGTTTAGCTGACTCACAGATATCAATTGTGTGGACAGATCAGGGATATACCTCACATCCTTCAAAATCCACAATTCTAGATTTATCTTGATGTAAACTTCTCCTCTGCCTAAAACATCCAATGAAGATCCATCTGCTAAATACACCTTCTTCACATCTGTGGAGTAATAATTCTTCAACTATATACTCCTTCTGAAATGTTGAATGGAATGATGTTCCAGGATCTAACACCCATGATTCTACCTCAGAATCAACACAACAAATCAGAACTTCTTCATCAGAATTTTCAGAGCAGCTTCCAAGAGTTTCATACTCCTCCTTGTCTTTCTTCTTAAGAGGAGCCTTGCAATCTCTCTTAAAGTGACCCGTGCTGTCACAATTCCAGCAAACAGCAATTCTTGCTCTGTTAGCACCTCTGGATTTAAATTTGTTCCCTGTCCTACCAGACTTTGCATATGATCTGCCCCTTCCAGATGATTCAGGTAACAAAGCTGAGGAACTTGCTCCTTGATGGCTACTATTCTTCCTCCTCAATTCTTCTCCCAATTGAAGATCCTTCACATCTTCTAATTTGAACTCCTCCTTGGACATTGCACTACTCACTGATGTGATCAGTCCTGCCCAACTATCAGGTAGTGAAGATAGCAATATAAGGGCATGTAACTTGTCCTCAAAGACAATGTTAATAGAGGATAATTGCCCGATCATTGCAGTAAACATATTAATATATTCTGTGATTGAGTCACCTTCTTTTAGCACCAAATTGAATAATTTCCTTATTAAGAATACCTGATTGGAAGTTGATGGTTTCTCATACATACCCTTAAGCTTGCTGATCAGCCCCATAGTAGTCTTCTCACCAGCACAAGCAAGAGCAAGAAATCTGATCAGACTTAATCTCACCACACTTAGAGCCATCCTATCCATCTCCAACCATTTATCCTCGGTCACCTCATCTGGTTTCACCCCCTTGAGTGGTCGATACAATTTGCGCTGGTACAGGTAGTCCTCAATCTGTATCATTCAATACATGAAGTCCTTGCCATCGAATTTCTCAATCCTAATCTTCCCTTCTCCTCCCATTGCTACAGTATGTACGTTTCTACAGTATTTCACCGCTACAGTACCCGCCGCTACAGTGACTCGTCGCTACAGTACCCGCCGCTACAATAACTCACCGCTACAGTACTCGCCTCTACAGTAACCTAGGCTCTGATACCACTTGTTATTTCCAGATCTGAAGATAAGATTAATCACTCTCTTTGATCTAGATCTGAATCTAGATCAATACTCACACGATTGATAGTGATTTTGGAGAGAAAAAGAACACAAGATTTTTATAGTGGTTTCACCCAAAATTGGTGTACGTCCACTCTATATGGTGTATATTGATAGTGTCTAATCTATTACATGCAAGATAGGTTTCGAGTCTCTACATTGAGATATATATATAGTGTTATTAACTTGGGACGGTCCATTAACGGGTACCATAACCAAAACAGTCTCCACACTTCTTATATCTCCCAAGTGACTTAAACCTCAACAGATATTTAGGAATAGTATTGATAGTATTGATATTTAGGCATAGTATATATATTTCAATGATATTTTTTTTGATTGTTTGTTGAATGGTTTATTTTTTTTTTTGATTGATTTTTTATTTTTTATATCTAATGTAATAATATCGATTTTTTATAATTAATCTATGTTTATATGGATGTTTGTAGATGGATGTTAATTTGTAGATGGATGTTTTAATATATTTCATATAGATGGATGTTTTAATTTATGTTTTTCTATTTCATGTATAAGAGTGTTTGAATCTATTTCATGTGAATATTTTGGTGAATATGTGGATTGATATTGTGAATATGTGATGAATTACATTCCACAAATAATGAATGTGATGGATTATGTGATGGATTAGTTTAAAATCAATGGATTTTAAATTTACTTGTTATTACATAATTTAAATAAATATTTAATTAATAATTGAAATAGAAACAATAATTTAAATAATATAAATATCAAATTTTTAATACCTATTTAATATACTGTTTTTAAATAATTTCATTTATTTGATTTATTTAAATAATTTATTTTGTAATTATATAATTATTTATTTTCTGTTTTTAAATAATTTTAAAAATGTTCTAATTAATAAATTATTTATTTATAAGTAATTTAAATAATGTTATAAATATTTATTGTGTTGTTGTAGGTTTTTGAAAATCGAAAAATTGTGAATTCTCGGATTAAAGTAAACTCTATTGAATGGTAAAATTATTTAATCATTTATTTTTAAATTATTTAATTTAAATTATTAAATGTACATGAAATAAATTTGCATGAAATAAATTTGCATGAAATAATTTATTAATTTGAAATTTATTAATAATGATAAATTTGCATGAAATTATAAAATTCTTATTTAATAATTATTAAATTGAATGATTTTAAATTGAAATTATAATGATAAATTTACATGAAATTATTAAATTCTTATTTAATAATTATTAAATTGAATAATTATAATTATAATGATTTGAAATTGAAATAATAATCATTAATTTGCCATAAAATTAAATATGATAATTAATAAAATTATTATTTGTTTACAAATGAATGATTATTTAATTAATTGTTTGTTTAATAATTAATAAATAAATAATTTTTTTTAGATTTTAAAATTGCCACGTAGAGTGAAGCAATTACCTCGAAAGAGGGTTCCACCACCCAATCCCCAAGATGCTTTCCGATTTTATATCCTGGTTCATCCTGCACCGCACCTATACGTCCTGCACCGGCACCTGTTCGTCCAGCACTGGCCAAACCGAGAGTTGTATAATAAATTATGTATAATATATTAATATACATAAGTTCTGAAATATATAATATAAATTTATAATAAAAAATTATATAATATAAGTTTATAATATAAATATAAAATAATAAAATAGAATAAAAATGTTAAACGAACCGTCGAACGTTAACCATGGTTTGTGTTCGATTCGTTTAATTAAACGAATCTATTTCAAGGTTCGGGTTAGATTCGTTTAATAACCGAATCGAACCAAACCCGAAACGAACCAAATTATTTCTCGAATACTGACCTTTAGTTGCAACTAGTTAAAAAATGTGTTTCACATTATTTCATCAGGCAAAATGTGTGGACAGGCTTTGAGTGTGATTTAGATTAAGAGAAAACACATAATAGCAATACTACACACTAGCACAATATGGTGAACATGTTCATGACTAAGTACACGTAATAGAAGAGTATCAGTACACACTAGCATAGTGTTGTAAACTTGTTCACTAATTGATGCCCTGCCCCGATTCTTGTCCCGGACCCGGTGACTGGGGCACGGATCCGAGACGACCCGCCTAGAATTAAAAAGTAAACCTAAAATTTAAAATAGATAAAGCGTTTACCCTAATTTCTAAAAGTAAAAAACATAAAATAAATCTATAGCGTTTAAAAGTGGAGGATGAATTTTGCAAAATACCAGATCCATAGTGTTGAATGGGTTGTTTTGACCCATCACCCAGACGGGCAGAAACGCTACCGAAACTTGGGTCCATATGGGTGAAATCCGATAGATGGGGGGTGAAGCGGTGGGTAGCGCCGGAATCGACAACCCCACTGACGGTGCCGACGATCCTCCGGAGTACGAGCCTGCCTGCGCGACATAGGCGGATGGCGCTACAGGTGGCGGTGCTGCTGCGACGGACGGTGCTTGGTTGCAGTGTTGAAATACCGCTGCCATCGCCTGAGCCTTGTAGGGGCATTTGTAGGGGCCGTGATCTGAACTGTCGCAAATCGGACACGGATCCCTCCGGTATCTTCCTTTCACACCCTTCCCAGATGACATGTTACCTCCGGTCGTGACATTTCCGTTCCCACTGCTTCTATTCTGTCCACGATTTTTGTTCCCACTACCTTTGTATACGGTGTGTTGGGCCGACGCTGTTGAGAGATTAGAGGCTGCAATCTGCCCAATACGGATCTCGTGATCAATAAGGGTGCTACTAAAAGTGACAAACGATGGTGACACTTCCCTTGTGGAGAGGGCAGCAACCACTTCGGAAAATTCATTTCCAACATTGTTGAAGATTGCGGCATTGACAGTTCCACTTTCAAGGATTATTCCGGCATCGGCGAGTTCATCGATGATTAACCGGACTTGTCGGAGATATGCCAAGTTTCCTTGATCTCCCTTTCGAAGATTGAAAAGTTGCTTTTGTAATTGCAACAATCTTGATTGAGTAGGAGCCCCAAAAGTCTCACGCAAGGTTTCCCATATTTCTAACGACGATGTGAGACCTACTGTGTATGGTAGCACTTCTTCAGTTAGACTTGAAATCAGCCAACTTCGGAGCAGTTGGTCCTTCTTCCACCAGCTCAGATATGCTGGATTGATTGAAGGTTGGCCTTCCTTCCCGATAGTGATTTTCTCCGGCACGATGCTTGATTTCTCAATCACACATTGTAGGTCTGTGTCGTTTAGAATCGGTTTAAACTGATTCTTCCAGAGCATATAGTTTGAGGGACTTAGCTTGATGTGCAGAAGATGTTGAAGCGATCCCAAGCTTGGAGCTGTTGTTCGCATGATGGCAATCGATTCCATGGGTGTGATGATAGATTCCACCAATGGTGATGCAAACGCATTCGGTAGCTCTGATACCATGTTCGATGGCTTGGGAGGCACAACTGAGGACTTGGGAGTTGCATCGGGACATGACATGATTTGGGGACGACGGGAGTGATGGATTGCAAATCTGTTTTGGGTTGATTTAGCCTCGGTATTTAACTCACCGGAAGGCCTTGTATTTATATGATTTAAATAAACACAAATGATATAAATACCCTTAGATCTAGGTATATTTACATCTATACCAACATGAGCGACTCACTCACTAACTGCATGTAGTGAGTCACTAATATTAAAACAGTATGTGTCATTTCCTTTTACCATTTTATTTCTTCTTCCTTTGTTCATGACTTCCAACCTCTCCGGTGTATCCTACGATCTTAGCTCCACCACCAAATCCGCCCAGCAATTACCTAAATCTAATACTCACCGGACTCACACGGAGGCTGTAGCAATACAAAGGTGGATGGTGAACATATAATTTCGTTAAAATTTTAGTATTAGTTTCCACTTTAATTTTTCGTAATTAATGAATCACCTGATCTTCATCAAACAAAAAATCTTTAACATTTTTTAATAAATCAATTTTTACTTTAATTATTATTTAAACGTTAATTGTGAAAAGTTGAAACTTTTGCACTTTCTAAAGAAGTAATTAGCATTAATTAAGACTAATTGGACTAACGTATAATTAGAGAAAACACAGGTATATAGGTTTGTCAAGAAGGAAATGGAATACAGGGACAAAGCTGCAAATATTTCAATAAATATCTAGATAGGCCAAAGAAATGAAAGAAAGCAATTGAACCCGTATTTGAATTAGTCCATTAAAGAAAGTTAGTTGTTAGTTAGTATTAGATGGTCATTTGGTTCAATAAGTTTAGTATTAATACAAATCAGTTTAATTAACATTCAATTAATTCAATCTGATTTCATTTTCTCCTAATACAATAGTTACTACTAATCATCTACAGTAGTAACCAACGGTTAGAAATTAGGTAATACGAGTAAACCTAATTTCTTCCCCTTCTCTCTGATTTCTCGACGTCGGCAAGCATCTACTGCCCGCTCCGGTGCAGCACTTCCTCACAGCTAAAGAAAAAAGTGCAATCCCACATTTTAACATGGTATCTGCTGGTAACAAATACGGCCATGCTTCCGCAGACAAAAATATCGATGCTTCTCCAGAAGAAAGGGGCGTCGATCTCTTCAGACTCAAGTGCTGCGACGGTGATGTCCCTGTCGATCATGCGATCATCTCTTCGTAAGTCCCCATTATCTGTTAAACATAGGCATAAATCTCACCATAAATCACATCGTTCTAGCAAGAACAGAAAATCCGGCCAGGTCTCTGCAATCAATGATCGGGAATAAGTTATTATCTGAATTCCAACGATCATCCAGGGGCGCTCATGGTCTCGGATAAACTTGTTGGTGAGTCCAATTATGCCACTTAGGCCAATGCGATGAGGTTGTCATTGCTTTCTAGGCGAAAAATTTCATTTATTAATAGCAATGTGAAGAAACCAGAGGATGTTAATGGCAAAGAATTTGAAGCATGGGAGACCGTCAATGGTGTAGTACTATCTTAGATACTGAATTCTGTTTCTCCGCAAATAGCTTTCACATTGATGCACACTGAAGTGACAAGTGCAGCATGGAAAGACCTCAAAGAAAGGTATAACCAAGAAAATGCGCCTAAAGTGAATCAAGTCAGGTATGATTTAGATAAATTGTATCATGTTAGTGATAGTGTTATAATTTTCTATGATAAATTCAAAGCTCTATGGAATCGAAAACTAGAGCTAGAAGATATAGATTTTTGTAGCACTTGTACCCCAAAATACAAAGATAAACTAGAAAAAGATAAAGTCCATGAATTCCTATTGGGACTAAATGAGAATTTTAAAACCTTAAGGGGACAGATCCTATCTTATGATGAGCTACCTAGCATGAGCAAATTTTTTTAACTAATCATGCAAGAGGAAAAACAGAAAACAAACTTTAGAGACAAAAGTGAAACCTAGCATAGCATCATCTGCCCTATTTGCTAAAAAGGTCAATGAAAAAGAAGAAGAAAAACGGCTATTTGGCAAGAGCGGAAAGAAGTTGGACATATCCAAGTATTGTGACAATTACAAATACTATGGACACATTAGAAAAGATTGTTATCATATAATAGGATTTCCCAATGATAAGAATAAGGATAGTTTCAAAAAAGGAAACAAGATAAAAAATGCTAAAGCTGAATCGGCAAATCAAGCCTCTACATCTGTCATACAGGGGATATCCAATGAAGAAATCCTCATGCTCATAGACTTCGTAAAATCCAAGGGTATGAATTATCTTTTTAATATTTTAAATTTTAAAAATATGAATTATATAAATAATGTGATAGGTGTTAATAAAGAGTGGATTATAGATACTGGAGCTTTCTAACACATGACTGAGAATCTTCAGTATTTTGATAATCCACCCACTGAAAAAGATGATCATTTTGTCACCATTCCATGTGGTAAGATATGTAGAACAAAATCCATAGGAAAAATAACACTTTTCCAAGGATATAATATTAGAAGATGTTCTACATATACCACAGTTGAAGGTGAATCTAATCTCAGTCAATAAACTAACCTTGAACAATAATCTAAAAATATTATTTGACGGTGAAAATTGTTATTTTCAGGGAAGCAAGTCAGGAAGAGTGATTGGGAAGGGTAGGTGCCAAGATGGACTTTACCTTTACAACCCTGTTTCTCCAGAATTTGCATATGCTTCTCTTGTTAGATTAAGCTGCATAAACTAATATTGTAAAATCATAAATAGCAAGGTTATTATAAGCAACCCATGGAATCAAGATAACCATAGCTGCTTATAACAACCTGAGTGGGTCTCTAGAATCATCTATTGATTTACATAAATAGGAACTAATTATGTAGCTACAATCAATCAATCGAAACAGATTTCATTTCTTCTTCAAACTGATTTCATTTCCTCCGCAATCCCTACTAAACCTTCCACCAGCGAAACACCGGTTGGATCCTCCTTTTCTAATATGGTATCAGTTAATTCCAACGGTGATTCTGTGGCCTCCGGTATCATGTCTGCTCCTCCTGCGTTTGGATCAATTCAAAGCTTCATCAGCGTCAAGCTAACACCGTTGAACTTCATCCTGTGGAAGTTACAGTTTGGACCGCTCCTAAACTCTTTCAATCTGCAGCAACACATTGCTCCAGATGTTGCTGCGCCACTTCCGGTGATCGAAGTTGTTCCAAATCCAGCTCTGTTCTCATGGTGGAAACAAGATGAATTGGTGATGAGTTGGTTGCTGGCCTCGCTCACTGAAGAGGTCCTTCCAACAACATTCGGGATGAGAACAGCTCGAGAAATGTGGGAAACTCTGGGACAATCATATGGTAGCATCTTCCAATCCCAAGTTCTGCAAATGCAAATGATGTTTCATGGGTTGAAGAAGGAAAACTGGCCGGTAAATCAGTACCTCCGGCAAGCCAAGATGATCGCCGATGAGCTGGCGGTATCTGGAAATCCGATCCCAATATATATGTTCAATGCAACAGTCTTTGCAAATCTTGGAGAAGAATACAACAAAATCGTATCAGTGTGCTCACTCAAGGCGGCGGTCATCCCATTCCCGAAACTCCAGGGGATCCTCGCCGGCCATGAAGCACAAATTCAGATGAGGAATCCGTCTCCGGCGAACATCGCAGCAACGATAGTCCAGGATCCGTCGGTCATGGTAAACCAAACAGGTGTCTCCGATGAACGTCGCGGGTGAGGTCATTTTGGGAAACCAGTTATTGAAACCATTTCTAAACCTAGACCTTATCAAGGTTCGGGTCAGGTCATTTTGGGAAACAATTCCACACTACCTATATATCAAACATGTGGGAAATGGAGTCATATCAAATGGAGGGGTTATGTTAAATTTGTCCAATATCCTTCACGTCCCTTCATCCAATTCCTCTTTATTATCTGTTCATAAATTCACTCTTGATAATAATTATTTCTTTGAATATCACCCATTTTATATTTTGATGAAGGATCGAGCTACGCACAAAGTAATTCTTCGCGGAACGCATGATGGCTCTCTATACAACCTCACTTCAATATCTCCTATGTTGAATCTCTTGAAGTCTCCAGTTATCAATGTCACTAGAGTTTCTTTGAATCTGTGGCACCAACGCTTAGGTCATCCTCATGAAGTCATTCTCCGTAAAATCGTCTCTCAAAACAACTTGCCAATTTCTTCAAATAAATTAGATAATTGTGTTGCTTGTGCGTTAGGTAAATCTTGTCACTCCTCTCTTCCATCAACAAACTCCAAAAGCACTATTCCTTTAGAATTAATTCATAATGACGTTTGGGGACCATCTCCTATTATCGCTGTTGATGAATTCAAATATTTTGTGATTTTTATTGACGATTTCTCTCGTTATGTGTGGCTTTTTCCTATAAAAAGAAAATCTGAGGTTGCACATATCTTCATAAAAATTCATGTAATTGTCAAAAGACAATTAGGTCACAAAATCAAATATTTTCAATCTGATTTTGGAGGAGAGTTTCAAGCCTTAGCCTCCTATTTTCAAGAAAATGGTATTCATCATAGAGTCACATGCCCTCACACTCATGAGCAAGGAGGAACTGCCGAAAGAAAAATAAGGCACATTGTTGATAGTAGCCTCACTATGTTTGCCCAAGTGTATGTTCCATTTGAATATTGGAATTATGCATTTTTAGCTACAGTATTACATATAAATTGCACTCCCGCAAATACCCATAGTACCCCTCCATTTCAAAAACTTTTTAATCTCAAACCTAAACATTCATTTTTTAGAGTTTTTGGATGTGAAGCCTTTCCTCTTATGAAGCCCTACAACCAACACAAGTTTGAATTCAGATACGTCCCATGTATTTTCTTGGGCTATAGCCCATCTCATCAAGGTTATATATGTCTGGACTATAAAAGAAATAAATACTTTATAGTGGCTCACTGTAAATTTTTCGAAACTTCTTTTCCTCTCAAGAATTTACAGGGAGAGAAATGCAAATTGTCCACTCAAGAAAGAGAGTGTTGGATCCAAGTCTCAAATCCAAATCAGATCTGACCGGATGATTCGACCAGATCCGATTTAAATCAGGTGGCACATGAATTTGGGGGAAATTATACAAGTGACATACCACCGGCAGAAACTCCCGACGTTCCACCAACTAACTCTCTGCCGCTCCGGCTCTCCGATCCTCCGATAGGGTCGCCACCGTCAAGTGAGCAGACACTTCCGACCAGTACGGGTCCGTTGGAAGCATCACACCTCCGAACAGTGGTGGAAACAACAACAACACTCAACGTTATCCGGCGAGAGGAATCCCAAAAGTGGATTATCGCAAGTTGATAGGGTTAAATCTCACCCAAGTTGAGGAAGAAATAGAACCTCAAAACTTCCGGCAAGCAACCAGTTCGGAAAAATGAGTTGTGGCGATGTCTAAAGAGATTAAAGCACTCAGAGATAATGACACTTGGCCTCTCTCCGATCTTCCTCCTAATGCAAATGTGGTAACATGTAAATGGGTGTATCGTATAAAACGGAATATGGATGGATCAGTAGAAAGAAGGAAAGCACGGCTAGTCGCAAGAAGGTTCACGCAAATAGAAGGCGTGGATTTTGACGAAACTTATAGTCCGGTAATTAAATTCCCAACAATTTGTATTCTGATATCAATAGCAATTGTAAATGGTTGGGTACTACGGCAGTTAGACATTGACAACACCTTCTTAAATGGGGAGCTTCGTGAAATAGTCTACATGACTCAACCACCAGGTTTTACTGATCAAAATAACCATCACAAGGTATGCCAGTTACGAAAATCCATTTATGGACTTCGACAGTCACCTCGAGCTTGGTATGAGAAGCTCACAGAATTTTTGGTATCTATGGGATTTACCATCTCGGCCTCAGATTCAACATTATTCTTATTAAAGGAAAAATCAAATTATTTCTTTATCTTGGTGTATGTCGATGATATAATTGTTACATTAATACGACAATAGAGGTGAACAAACTTATTGAAAGGATGGCAAAGAGGTTTCGATTGGAAGATCTCGGACTATTAAGGTACTTTTTGGATATGGAATTTACATAAATAAATGAAACATATGGCCGTGTAGTTTAACTTTGTTCGTGAACTAGTAAAGAAAGGAGTCATTGCAGTTTAACTTTGCTCGTGATCAAGTGGCAGATGGATTTACTAAACCTATGCCATCCTCACGGTTCATTGAAATCAGACAAAGATTGGAAGTTAGAGAAAATGCACGTCAAATTGAAAGGAAAATGTTAGATTAACCTACATAAACTAATATTGTAAATTGATAAATAGCAAGGTTGTTATAAGCAGCCCATGGAATCAAGATAACTATAGCTTCTTATAACAACCTGAGTGGGTCTTTAGAATCATCTTTTGATGTACATAAATAGGAACTAATTATCTAGCTACAATCAATCAATCGAAACAGATTTAATTTCTTCTTCACACTGATTTCATTTCTTCCGCAATCCCTACCAAACCTTCCACCAACAAAACACCGGTTGGATCCTCCTTTTCTAACATCTCTAAATTCCAGAATCTGGCATAACAGACTTGGACATATCTCCAATCAAAGGCTTGCTATGCTCATCAAGAATCAACAAGTAGATCGTAGTTTAAATAAAATTGTTAAAAATTCTGTTTTGAATAATTGTAATTCAGGAAAATTTTCAAATAAAGATTGTGATGTTTGCCCATTGCTAAACAAAATAAACTCAAATATACTAAGAGTAATACAACAAGTAAAGTTTTATTTGATCTAATACACATACACATTTGGGGCAAGTTCCCAATTGACACTCATGATGGCTTTAAATATTTTCTAACTATAGTAGAAGATTTAAGTAGAACAACATGGATCTATCTAATCAAAGATAAATCTTTTGCTTATGAATGCATAAAGAAATTCATCATAAAAGTTAGAAACTATTTTTGCATAAATATTAAAGTAATAAGGAGTGACAATGGTGGAGAATTTAAATCCAATAATTTCAAAAATATGTTTGAAGATTTTGGAATTATACACCAACTCACATGCCCTTACAACCCTCAACAAAATGCAAGGGTTGAAAGAAAACATAGATGTCTATTAAACATAGCTAGATTTCTACACATACAAGCTAACATACCCCTAAAATATTGGGGAGAATGTATCATGGCTGCAACCTACATAATAAATAGAATCCCATCTAAAATCTTAGATAATAAAACCCCATTTGAAATTCTACACAAAGAAAAACCAAAATATAATTTCTTAAGAACATTTGGGTGTATGTGTTATGCAACAATACACAACAAAGAACATAAGTTCTCTCCAAGGATTTTTAGGGGAGTATTTATGGGATATCCTCCCATATATAAAAGGATATCTAATAGTTGAACTTCCCAAAGGAAGGAAGGTAGTAGGATCCAAGTGGATATACAAAATCAAATACAAACCAAATGGAGAGATTGAGAGATATAAAGCAAGGCTAGTAGCCAAAGGCTTCTTTCAAAAGGAATGTTTGGATTTTTATGAAACTTTTGCACCTGTTGCAAAAATGACAACAGTAAGGATATTAATTGCTTTTGTAGCACAAAAGAGATGGAACCTATACCAAATTGATGTCAATAATGCCTTCCTTCATGGTGATCTTCATGAGGAAGTATACGTAAAGCCACCCCAAGGCCTTCACATAGAAGGAGACAAGAGAGTATGCAAACATAACAAATCTTTATATGGCCTTAAATATGCCTTTAGAAATTGGTTTGAAAAATTAAGAAACACACTACTAGATTTTGGCTTCATACAAACCAAATCAGATTACTCTCTATTTATAAGAGAGAGAAATAAATACATAATATACCTAATTGACTATGTGGATATATTATCATTACAGGTAGCAATGAGATAGAAATAAGCATCCTTAAAATACAATTAGAAAATAAGTTTAAATTGAAAGACCTTGGGAAACTAAACTATTTTTTAGGAATAGAAGTATCATATTCTAGTGAAGGAATCCTATTATCTCAAAGGAAATATGCACTAGAAATACTTGAAGAAAGGGGCATATCAGGAGCAAAAGAACCCAAAATAACAATGGAAAGAAATATAGACCTTAAGAGTGAATCCAAATAAATTGAAAACCCAACTTTCTATAGAAAACTAGTTGGCAAACTAATATATTTCAATATCACCAGGCCTGATCTGAGTTATGCAGTTCACTGGATCAGCCAGTTCATGAGTGAACCAAAGGAGGTTCATCTGAAACCGTTATTTAAAATACTAAGCTATCTAACGAGTGCACCAGGACAAGGCATTTTATATAAAAATAGTGAAGATCTAAGCATTTATGCCTTTTGTGACTCTGATTGGACAGGATGCCAAATCAGCAGGAAGTCAGTAACTGGCTTCTGCATTTAATTGGATATTCAGTCATATCCTGGAAATCCAAGAAGCAATCAATAATATCAAGATCCTCATGTGAGGCTGAATACAGGGAAATAGCTCAAACAACCTGTGAGGTAATATGGATTCATCAGTTAATCAAAGAAATGAAAATCAAAACTAATAATCAAAAAACAATATATTGTGATAATAAATCAATAATCAATCTAGCTAATAACCCTGTGTTTCATGAAAGAAAAAAACACATAGAGATGGATTGCCATTTTATTAGAGAACTAATCACCCAAGGAGTGTTTTGTCTTAAGCAAATTGGAACAAAATACCAATTGGCAGACATGTTTACTAAACCTATGAGAGAAAATGAGATTACTTCAACCTATGTCTCAGTTTCTCAGATCTCAATTTCTCAGATCTCAATATATTATTGGATCATTTGGATGGTCATCGAGTTCAGCAACTTACATTGGACTTTACTCATTTTTTTGATAATTGTGATGATTATTTGATTCCATCCTTGGTATTTTCATTTGATAAATTGACCACGTTAGATATCAAGTTTTGTGGCATAATTAAACTTCCATCATCATTTAATGGGTTTAAAAGTTTAACCTCCATTGTTCTTCATTGCATCACATTTGCTAGTGCAATAACATTCCAAAGATTGATCGATTTGTCTCCACTCCTCAAGCATTTGGATCTTCGTGTTTATGACCCTTTAGTTTTAAATTTAAATGCTCCAAATCTTCGTGTCTTGATATATGATGCTCCATTTTCTCGTTTGAGTTTTATGCATACTCCATTGATTGAGAAAATTAGCCTTACTAGGACGGATGTACGTTGCTACGATTTATCTAATCTTCTTGGCATTTTTTCAAAGGTGTCTAATCTTGAACTTTCTGCAATCAATTTTTGCTAGGTAAATTGCTCATATGAAAAACTCAGATTTATCTTCTTCTTCTTAAAAGCTGATGTTTTTTATGATTAATTTCTTTTGCAAGGTTGAATCAGCGTTACAAAAGATTAAATTCAACAATTTGAAAATACTTAATCTCATTGTGGATCCATACTGTCCTCAAGAAAATGCAGTAGTTGATTGGATCCTTGAAAATTCTCCGGCATTGGTTCACCTTCAAATAACATTGGTAAAATCATCTAGATTATTGATTTTACCATTTCATCGTTACTTAATAATAAAAATATTTAATTATGATTAATCTCTTATCTTTTACTTTACAGGCATTATATATAAATTCTTTTAAAAGCTCGTCCTTCAGGTTAAAAAAACATATTAAAATCTTGGACATCATTATATATTCAAGATTGACATCGGAAATGAAGTTCATTAAATATGTTCTTCGGAATTCAACGCTTCTTAAGGTGGTTAACGTAAAATGGAGAAATAATTGTGTGAAATTAAGTATTAAGAAGAAAGATGATATTTTGAAAGAGTTGTTGTCGTTGGAAAGAGCTTCTAGTGTCAAAGTATATTTCTATGGACCTGGAGAATGTTAGGATTATTTCGAGAAACACAAAAAAAGTTGAATTTTTTATTATGAAAATGCTTTCTACTTCCTTTTGATTAAAACAATGTTGAATTAGAAGGAACAATAGATGCGTGCATTTATATATTTTGCAGTATTTTTTGTGTATTTTGAAAATATTTTCTTCATTATTTTATATTTCATTCTAATTTCTATTATATTCTCCAATTTAACTACAAAGTTAAAATCCACTATTTCTTAACCACACATTCAAATATGAGATATTTTAAAATTTAGCAGTTGTCTATTTTCGTATCATGTAGATTTTGAAATTCCGATTCGGTGCTCGCGCTACTGCTACCTGCTTCTTCGAGCTGCACGCCACAAGAAGTCCGCATTACATTTCTTTTAGCTGCTTCTTAGAAGCCTCACTAGAAGATGGTCAACAATGACTCTATTCAGGCTCGGTGGACGACGGAAGCTCGGCAGAGGATCAACGATGATAGACGTAACAAGTGGATGTATGAGTAAAAATAAATGTAATGTAATTGAATGGCTATTACAATCATAATTGGAGTTTTTGTATTTAATTTTGTATTTTAAGGCTAGAATTTTCATCTTTTCTGAAGAGATGTGCCCGAATCTATGATGCCATGTCTTGAAATCGATGGCTGAATTTGCTAGGAAAATATGGGGGGTGAAGAAGTATAGTCCATTTCTTGATTCACCCTTGCCAATCACTTTCTCGGATTTGTTTTCTTGAAATTCAAAACAATGATCATCAAAAGTTACTTTAATGTCATTGTCTAGGGTTAATTTGCTTATAGCTATGAGATTAACCTTAAATTCAGGAATATATAAGACATTTTTAAAGACTAGGATTTCTGAAATTTTAATGCATCCAACCACTTTAACTATAAGTATTTTGCCACTAGGTATGGTGACAAAGGTATTATATTTTTGAACTAATGGTTTGGTGAATAAATGCATGCTACCTGTCATGTGTTGTGATGCCCCGGTATCCACTATCCATTTATCAATATGTGAACTAGTGTTAAATGAAAATGATAAAAAATTACCTGAGTTGCTATTGGCTTTTGTTGAAGAGATTAGTTCTTTGCAAAGTTGGATCTCTTCTTGACTAAGCACTAGTTGTTGCTGGTTGCAGGTGGAAGTGACCAGATTTGCGGCATCTGAATTTTCATTATTCACTTTCTTTCCCTGAAATTTCTTTTCATCTTTGGGCCTCCCAACTAAGTGATAACACTTATCTCTAGTGTGACCATAGTATTTGCAGTTATCAAAGTAGTACTTAGTGTCTAACTTCTTTCCATTCTTGGAATACATGATCTTTGATTTATCAGAAGTGTTCTTATCTTTAGCAAAAAATACGTATTCTATTTTTTCATTGTTATTGTCTCTAAACTTGAATCTATGTTTTTCTTCTTGAATAACTAACCCAAGAACCTTATTCATGTTGGGTAGTTTTTCCAATGATAAAATTTGAGTTTTAAGATTGTAAAAGCTTTCATTTAATCCTAGGAGATTTTGATGAATCATATCACTTTTTTCCTTTTGTAGATATAATTTCTTGCATATTTTGCAAAATTCCTCTTTTATCTCATCAATTTGGACAAGTTGATCCCAAATTGATCTGAATTTGTCGTAAAATTCAGAAGCAGACAATGTTCCTTGTTGTAAACAACACAATTCGTACTTAATTTGACTAACCTTAGGGGCATTGCTTTGTTTATATCTATTTTCCAAATCCATCCATATTTGGTGTGCATTATTTGAATACATCAACGTGGACTGAATTTGGGGAGAGACTGAATTTAATATCCAAGCTAAAACCAAACAATTCACAACTTTCAAGATATTGTATTCCCTACTAGTAATGTCATCAGCCATTTTTATTTGGCCATTAATAAAAGAATCTTTCCTTCTTGAGACTAATGACACTTTCATTCCATTACACCAAGTGATATAATTGGTTTCTCCAACCAATCTATCGGGCACTAGTATAGCCCCCGAGTGATCACTGGAGGTCAGGAAAAAAGGGGACTCTGGGTCCTGTAAAGAGGATACATACCTTTCTGTCCTATGTCTTTTAAAAAAAG
This sequence comes from Zostera marina, assembly GCA_001185155.1. Lineage (NCBI taxonomy): Eukaryota > Viridiplantae > Streptophyta > Magnoliopsida > Alismatales > Zosteraceae > Zostera > Zostera marina. Next base: position 66,744 of record LFYR01001406.1, read on the forward strand.
AATTATCATAGAACCCTTCAGAGTTGTTTGCTTTAGACTTTCCAGTAGATCCCGATGATGAATGATTTGATGCTGCCGGTGTCTGAATCGGATTGCTTGGCCGTGCAACAGAAATAGCCGGAGCATTTGCAGGAGAGATTATGGAAGCGTTGGGTTTGTTGGCCAGAGGGAGGTCAGCAGCAACATTCACCGATGATACCATCATAAAAACCAGTGAGGAGGGATGAGACGACGCCAAAGAGGAGACTTCTGATGTCCGGCGAGCTTCTGGTCGAGCACCCTGCCGGAATCGCCCTAGGGTTTTCCACACAGTCAAAGATTTCTGAATCATTAAAATGCAAAAGCAGGAAAGTTATTGTAAAGAAACCTCGCTGTCAAGAAAGCTACAGGTATGCTAAAAATTCTTCATGTTTTTTAACTTATGGAGACCACCCAGGTGCTTAAATGGTGGTTGATAAATTGAGAGGTGAGGAGAATTACATGGCTTGGGCAAATTCTATGAGATTGTCATTAGTTTCTAAAAAGAAAACTTCTTTTCTAAATGATAAAATTAGAAAACCCTTAAATGAGGAAGGGGAGAATTATGAAGATTGGGAGATGGTTAATGGTTTAGTGCTATCATGGATCATCAACAGATCGATAAGATAGCATCCACCCTAGTTAATTTAATTTATATTAAATATAAGATTATTAAAATTAAATTTTTAAGAATTAAGGTAAAAAGTTTATGAATTTTAAATTATAGGTTTACTTTTTTATTTTTTTTTTATAATTTATAATTTTTTAATTTTTATAATTCCAGACGGGTCGCCTCGGATCAATTCAGTTCCGCGCCCCAGTCATCGGGTCTAGGGCGGGTCTCAGGATAGGAAGGTAGCGTGTCTGACCTGCCCCGTTACGTGCCCCATTTTTCCAGAACGGGATGGATACCATGGCCGCCCTGCCTGTGACCCGTCCCGTTCTCACCCCTAATGACATATCTCTCGAAAGACAATATTTTCAACAAAATGTGTTTTGGATTTTGGTGTCAAAAAAAGATGATGTGTTTGAAAGAGAGGTAAGCACATAGGGAAAATAAGGAAGTGTAAAGGTGTGTTCGTAAACAAATAAAATATATCATCGCAAAAAACTAATAAAAAATAATATAATAAATGGACGAGTGATATTTTCAATGCATTTATCAAACTGTTGAGACCTTATGATGAGCTCATGAAAAACAATAGAATATAACTTAATAGTTTACGTTTTATGTTTATATCAAAAAAATTTCGATCATTGGTCAACCCACTCTTCTTCCTTTTCTTCTGGACGTATCATCGGAATCTTCCATCTCAATCTCACAATTTCTAATCTCTCCTTATAAAATAAGGTTTACGGTAAAAACAAAATCAGTTAAGTAACATAAAAAAAACAAAATCTTTTCATTGGTTGCTTCAATTCACTCAATTCATGTCATTCTTTTTATAATTATAAATCTTCATTTTTTCCATCACCTTTTACTTCATCATCTCTCTTCCGTTTTAAGTATGAGAAACCACAAATCCATCATGGCAGCAACAACATATTCATTACAATTTTCATCCTTCTCAAAACTACCTAACAAACCATCCCGTATCTCCTTATCGACCCACTTCACCAACCTACTTCCCAGATTTGGCGCCAAACAAGACGGACGCTTGTTTCAAATCTTAGAATCTTGGTAGTTGCTTCCCATTCAAACAACTCTGATCAGACAGGAAAACACCATAATATTCGCCCTTCAAGAGAGATCCATTTACTATGAAAACATCAATACCTACCTTAAAGATTTTTTTGAGATAGATGAATTCCATGGTTCATTGTTTGCAGCTAGCTTCACCTACGAACGTCCGCAGGTAAAGCTGGCTGCGGATGGATCATATATCGGATTCGTCGGATTTCAAATCTGACGAATTTGAGGCCTCACCTGAAACTGACGCGGTTCCGTTAGATATATCCAGTTCGGCTAGTGAAACCTCCACGATCTCGATGAACGTCCTGATTGGGTGATGTGCGGTACCTCACCCTCACTCTGTTGGACTCCGCGAACCTCTACGGACTCCGATGACCCATCACGGTTCGTTCGCAGTCATCCGTCTTGAGGACGAACCGTATGGGAAATGCACCCTCATTGGTTGAGTACATAGCCCAGTAAACAGAAGCCCTTCACGCTAAGGTTTGGAAATAAAAAAATGAATTTGATAGCACAATTAATTAGGAATTAATCATGTTTGTGATTTTGCTTAATATATATATGTGTAGATGGGAATTCCCATTCTTCCCAAATTATCTCCCTAAACCTATAATGACCCCGATGGATTATCCCAAGGTAAATACTAAACAGATGATGAATTTCAGCTCATCATGCATGTACTATATGTTTGTAATAAGTGTTGAGCAACAAACAGGTTCTGCATCCAGTGGCGGATTCGATCAATGTATACAAGAAAATCTGGGAAATGTACTTGGACAATCTTCTGCCATATTTGTGGTACAAAGAAAAAAGAAAACGATGGGAATTACGGTTCGACTGCTGTCTGTGACACAAATTACCTACATTTTATTTCGAAAAGAATTCATTACGGGAAATTGGTGGCCGAAGCAAAGTATATAGAATCTCCTCATATCTACGAACCTGCGATCAAAGCACAAGATGAGAAACTTCTTCTGAATCTTTTGACATATCATTCAGTGGAAGAGTTGGTAAAAGAGAGAGTGAGGCTTAAAGCGAGGATCTTTGGACAGGATCTGAATGTCGAAAAAGAAGAAGGTGAAGGAAAAAGCAGAGTGCCAATCTTAAAAATTGATCATGAATTAATTGTAAATCTCTATGGGCAATGGATAATGCCATTGACCAAGGAGGTGCAAGTATAATACTTAGAGATTGGATTAAATTTTCTAATTCAAAATTGGGTGATAAGCAGAAGTTTTGAAGTCGGAACAAGAAAAAAAATCACATCTGAAGGGGAATTAAGAAGATCCGATTATGTATGAGGGATTCGCGCCTAAAGAAGTTATGTAGGAGCAGATTGTGATCTATCACAAAAGTCATAAAGAGAAAGAAGAGTTAATAGATGAACCTTACACTAGAATTACAAAATACCGATGTGGAATTAAATAAGATGACAGAGAACATCTAATAATAAATCATCACTGAAAAAAAAATTAGTGAGAATCTACTATCATTGGATTATGTTGAAAATTTTCAATCTTGTTTACAGACATGGTCGCCTCTGTTTAAAAACGGGACGGGTCCGGGTCGACATAAAAACTGGGCGAATCGCCCCACTATTTTAGCATATATAATATATATATTTAATAAGAAAAAATATCAAATGAGGTTGAGCCTCAATGAGATCACATTCAACCATCACCACCTGACGATGAATCACCACTATGAGAAATTTTTGACATTTGGAAGAATGAATATCAGGACATATACAGATATAAAAATGTGGATTTTTTAAACATATAAAAAATTGAACTATATCATCACACATTGATAAAAAGCTCTCGACATTTTCTACACGGATATATAATCAATTATAAATTTATTCCGCAACATTTCTGATTTTTTTTTATTCTTAAATTCATGTTCATTTACTAATAAGAGTTAATTGATAGTTATTAATAAGGTTATAATAGTCTTTTCAACTCAAATTCTTTCATTATTAATTTGGGGTTGATTCAACTCAAACTCTTATTAAAGATTTTTAGAGATCTTCAATTTTAGCTGTTTATTAATTTTAATTCATTTTTAACCGTCTATTTCAAAAAGTACATACCCATATGTACCATTGTAAAATTACTCAAGATAAGTGAAAAAATAATACTAAACAACATTAAATGACCCAACCATTGGATTGACAATTGACAGTTAGATGTCAATGTTTGTAATTAGTGCGCAAATAAAAATTTCTCACCTGAATTTTATCCTATTAATAATTTGATTGTTAAATTTTCTTTTTGTTTAAATTTTATCTCTTAAATTAAATAAATAAAGACATTTAAACTATGTTCAATGGGGATATTTAAATTAAAACACATGGATTAAGTCATTTTTGGATTCTTAATTTAATGTTCAATAATATTTATTTTTTTATTTTTTTTATTTGATCACTAAGATGTAGGGGTAAGAACGAGGTGGGTTACCCCTGTATAGTTCCCTTCCGTGCCCGTTTACTCCGGTCATAATCCGGGGCCGATCCCGTGGCAGGCTGAAACCCGGGACCAATTGGAGAAGGAAGGAGTCGCTTATTTTAAAGAGTTGTTTCATGAAAAACATCCTTTGAAAAGCAGCACTGACAACCCTCCGAGATGATTCCCGAAATTAGTGGCAGAAGAGATGAAACATTGGATGGCGCGGAGGCCAGTGGAGAAGGAGGTGTGGGAAGTGATGAAGCACTAAATCTGCTACCAGGGCTCGCGGTGGTGCGAGGTTGATGCCGGAAGCTTTGGAGTCCACGACGCACGCTCTACGTCAAATACCTGCAAGTGGAAACTAGGCGATTCTAATGAGACTCGCCGAGTTTCGTAGTGTGGTGCTCTGGTGTGAGAGTGGAACTTGAATCGTGTCTTTGAGTGTCCCCTTGGGACCCTTTTTATAGGGTCTCGAAGGGCGCACTCATCGGCGGAGATCGCGCCTATGGTCATATATGGTAACATTTATGACGTTGGCTGCCGTCGAGTAACGGTCGTAAGTCGCCGATTCAGGTATGGAAGTCGCCTAGTTAAGGGCTAACTCGACGAGTTTCTAGGGCCAAGATGTGCAGTCTACCATACTGCCGATCTTGCCTTAAATCGGCGAGTTATCCTGTATGTCGGCGACTTGGTAGTCCAATCGGGCGACTTTACGGGCTAACTCGGCGATCTG
>LFYR01001409.1:1406-30107 GCA_001185155.1 Zostera marina
TCGATGTTGCCAAAAACGTCGATCCCACCTTTTTCTGAGGATGTTGATGATTGCTGATCCTTTTCTAAAGGTGTCGGATTTTTGACAAGTCGACCTCATTTCTCCCTGGAAATGTCGATGTTGCCCAAAAATGTCGATCCCACCTTTTTCTGAGGATGTCGATGACTGCTGATCCTTTTCTAAAGGTGTCGGATTTTTGACAAGTCGATCTCATTTCTCCCTGGAAATGTCGATGTTGCCCAAAAATGTCGATCCCACCTTTTTCTGAGGATGTCGATCAGAGTAGTGTGGAATGTCGATCCTTCTCTTTTGAAGGATTCGAATTCCTTGCCAAATGTTGACGCCTATCCCCTTTTTTCCTGGGAATGTCGAACATGCTTTCCTGTGGAATGTCGATCCTGGCCTTCTCTTTTGAAGTCATCGAATTCCTTGCCAAATATCGACGTCTATCCCCCTTCTGGGAATGTCGACTTCATTTTCTGCTGAATGTCGATGGTTTTTCTGAAATGTCGATGAATCTTTCTGAAATGTCGATGCCATCTAGTTGGGTTTTGGGGTTTTTCACGGACTGGGCCGTCGTGGGCCTGCCGGGCCCGTGGGCTTCCCGGCCCAACGGGTCGACCCGGATGAACAGTGCCCGCGACGGTTCATCTTCGACTTTCCCCTATAAATAGCGGAGGGGGGTTCACTTCCTCTCCACTTGTTTCCATCGCTCTGAGGCATCGACTTTCTTCGCATCGACTTCCAGCTTCGACTTCCAGCTTCTTCGCTTCGACTTCCAGCGTGCGTGAGGCTTCGACTTTAGCCTTGGAGGTGCATCCTTCTGGGGTCCGACTTTTGTTGTCGGGCTCTACTGAGACTGCACTGGGTTCGACTTCCTTGGGCTCCGACTTTTCTGAAAGTCGGTCCCTTTCGAAGTTGTTCCCCATTGGACTGTGGTCCGACTTTGTGAGGTTTGACGCCTTGTCATCGACTTTTCAAAGTTGGATCCATTTTACTGGGATCGACTTCCTGACAGTCGACTTTCCTGTGATCGACTTCTTGAGACCTTTGTCTCCTGACAGTCGACTTTTCTGTGATCGACTTCTTGAGACCTTTGTCTCCTGACAGTCGACTTTTCTGGGATCGACTTCTGAGATCGACTTCCCTTATATTGCAAGTTCGATTCCCTTAAGTCCAGGTTGACTTTTCTTGGGATCAACTTTTGCCTTAACTTGGCCTGACTGCTTTGTTCTTCGTGCAGGTTTTATAATGTCTTCTGACAAGAACTCGCAGCAAGATGCTCCTCAGATCCCCGAAATCATAAGTATCGAGGTTCAGAATCCTCCTGCTGAACCGGAGTCTGTTCAGACTGCTCCTGTCGTACCGGAGCCTAGAGCTTCACCTTCCGTGCCTATTGGAAGTAAGAGAAAGACTCTTTCCCGTCGTACGCGCAAGCCCGTACCTCCTAGTAAGTTACTTATTTATTATTTATTTCGTAACTTACTCTTTATTTGTTTCTTTTTTGTTTGTAGGTGCTCCCCACTCTTCCCCCATACGTTCCAGCTCGGGGTCTTCTACCTCTAGCTCGGCAAGCTCGGGTTCCTCCTCCTACTACTCTTCTTCCTCAGAGGATGTAGATATTGGAGGAACCCCTCCCTCTGTTGTCAGGACTCCTCCTCCTACTGTCATTTTGATTTCCATTCCTGAGGAGACTCCTACTTCGGAGGTTTTATCTGTGACTACAGGCAGTTCTGCTCAACTTCCTCCCGAAGTCTGTAGTCAGAATATTCATGTTCTTGAGAGTTCCCCTAAGGGTTACCCCTCTGAGACGAGGGACAAATACCCTTTTCCTTCTCCCCTTGAGGAGAAGAGCGCCCCATCCTTCTATCGGGAGATGGATGGTTTTTGGCGTCAGTGGTCCGTTCTCGTTCGCAACGGTTTCCACGTTGTCCCTATCCTCGACCAGGGCGAGTACGGGACTGGATATGGTTCCTTCTGTGCAGTGTCTCTGACTGATATTCCAGGCTACCCCCTTTCCTCCAATGCGGGTAGCTGCTCCAACACCCTTTCCCTGGATGCCGCCCAAAGAATTCTGAGGGGGTTGGAGCTTAGAGAGAGAGTGTACTGGGCGTACCCCTCTGAGAATACTGGTGACGTGCCCCCCTATTTTATGCTGGTACTTCACCGAATTTATTTCACTAACTTTCCAATCCTTTCGATTCCTTCCCTAGTTAGTGAAATACTCTTGTATTCTGGATTGTGTATATCTCAGATGGGTGCTGCCTTCTTTTTTTATGTCCGGGGATTCATAAATATCCTTAGGGATGCTGGCATAGTCCCCACTGCTCGGCTGTTCTTCCACTTCTTCACATTCCAAAATCCGAAGAAGGGCAGCCCTTTTATTGCATGTGCCAGCCGTGCTACCTCTATTACTCACTCTGCCCTCTTGAAAGATCCTCCGACCAGACGGAGCAAGAGTGAGTTCATTTTTGTGGATTGCAGGTTATGCCCTGGTAGCAGACTTCTTCCTGCATCCACTAGTGGCCGTAAACCCATTCCTCGTCCTGATCTGACTGAGGATGAGGGAGCTTCCGTGCAAAAGCTGGCCTTTTTGCATCCTATCGCTGTGCCTGTCGGTCACGCGATTGAAGATACTTTTAACCGACAAGGTCTTCCTTTGCCTGTTTTCCTTTTTATGTTTTTTATACACATATATATTTTCTAACTCTGTTTTTATTCTTTGCAGATTTTTATATGCACAACCCTGGAGGTGTCCCTGAACGCGTTGGGCAAAACGAAACGGGCTCCAAGGTTTACGCAGCTGCCTCCAAGCCTTCTGATGCTGATCATCTGAGGCAGCGTGCTCTAGAGAACGCCTACACTATGGCGAAGTCCCCTACTCCTCCTGACGAGGTCCAACGAGCTGAGGACGGGGAGGTACCTCCGGAGGTACCTAAAGATGCTACTCCTGGGCAGTCTTTCCGACTTCTTCCCTGCTTTGTCAGAAGAAGAGCGAGAGAAAGCGAAGAAGGCTGCGGAAAAGGAGATTCAGTCTAAGCGGACTGAAAAAGCTACAGATAAAGAGGTCTCTGAGAGGAGAAAATGAAAAGAACGGACTCCTCCTCCCCGGACCCACTCATCTCCTCCAAGTAAGTCGAGGAGACACTCCCCCAGGCGACGAACTCCTCTTCGCAAGAATTATTATCCTGGGGAGTCCTCCCGGGGCTGCTTCAATTATTCTTCCACCCGGGAGACGCAACTGCCGGGGTATCAAGGTTCGCACCCCCGGAACTACGGGTCCAAATCTCTCGTGACCCCTGACACGGATGCCACCCGAACCACACTGCGGGCCATCTCTGGGTATCCGATGGACCGGATTGTCGAAGAAATTGGACAGAACCTGAGCAACGTGAGTGTTTTTTACTTTTTAACTATTCTTATGAGCGTGTCCTTACCCACTCTTTCTTTTTGCAGCTCACCCATTTGTTCCAGGGACGTGTCTCTTCCCTGTCTCGTCTTCGTGATTCTCAGTCTACGGAAGACGAGTTGAAGAGAGTGAAGCGCCGATGCAAAAATCTGGAAGATGGGGTTGCGCAGAAAGTTTCAGACGCCTCAACCCTGTCTGAAACTAATAAGAAGTTGTCTGCGGATTGGGCTGCTCAAAGGAATTTCCTGAGAGAAAAAGAGCAGGAGGTCTCCCAACTTAAGGGAGAGTTGGGGGCCGTAAAAATGGAACTCGCAACTGAACGTGCCAAGGTCATTATTAAAGAGTCGATGATCGCTGATCTTGACCTTCAGCGCGAGAATGTTGAGGCGAATCTTGACTCCTGTCGGACACAGAATGCCATATTTTCCCGCCAACTGGGTGAGAGTCATGATGAGAATAAGAAGCTGCTGGAGTCGCAAGACGAATATAAGAAAACGATAATGCGACTGGAAGAAGCGGACCAAGCAAAGACTGAGGTGGTCAACCAAGCAGTTGTGGAAGCTCGACGTGCAACTGAGGAAGCTCGACTTGCAACTGAAGAGTTTCAACGTGTGGTCAACCATCTGGAGAAGCTCCAAGCTGACTATCTTGTCAATGTGCAAGATTATAATGACTTGGTTGATCTGGGTCCTCATGTTTGCCCTGGTTTCGAGGCAGCGGATGTCCATGACTGGGCCCGCAAGTACCCCAAGGAAGCCACTGAAGTTCGAGCTTGCAGAAGAAGCGGATGAGGAGGATGAAGAGAACGAAGAGGAGGGGGTTCTAAGGGCGCTTGCTGACGTTGATACAGACTTTTCTGTAGAAGATCAAGATAACAACGATGCAAAGGGTTCTAAGGATACACCCCCTCCTCCTAAAATAGATTAACTCCTCTATCTCATCCTTGTAATTTACATTCCTTTGTAATTCATGTCCCTTCCTAAAATAGATTAAATCCTCTATCTTTTCTGTTGTAACTTACATTCTTCTGTAATTCTTTTCAAATTAATGTAATCAATATATAGAATGTATTTTCAAGTGTTCTGATAGTTAACTAAATAACGTATTAGTTACATAGTTCAAACGAGAGTAATTATAATCCTACTCAATTGTTCAAAAGTACAACTGTAGGTTATCTGCGTGCCAAGTATTAGGAATGCCTGTTCCATCTTCCCGCTTTAACTTGTACGTGCCTGGTCGGAGTTCTTCCTCCACCATATATGGTCCTTCCCAATTTGCGCCTAGTTTGCCTTTAGAGCAGTCTTTTCTGCCGACACTCGCTCTTCTCCATACTAGACTTCTTTTCTTATCGCTTTACCCTTGACATTCTTGTCGTGATATCTAGCGATGCTTTGTTTGTAAACTGCATTCTTTGTCTGTGCATTACCCCTAAGCTCATTCACTAAGTCCAGAGTTATCGCACATGATCTCATGTTTTCTTCCGTAGGTGGGGTTCACTTTTGAGTACGTCCCTCGTCTAACACTACGTTTTCGTAGGTGAGGTTCACTCTTGCCGATGTGTTCCCCGTCTAACACTACGTTCTTCCGTGTCATAGGATAACACTCTGACTGTTGGAATGCTTAGCTCTGTTGGGATTAGTGCTTTCATTTCATATGCTAGTGAGAACGGGGTTTCTTCGGTGGGTGTCTTTTCAGTGGTTCTATACGCCCACAGGGTCTCTGGTAGTAGATCTGCCCACGAACCTTTGGCCTGTTCGACTTTTTTCTTCAGTCCCTGAACGATGGCTCTGTTTGTGACTTCTACTTGCCCATTACCCTGTGGCCTGTATACCGATGAAAAATGGATTCTAGTGCCCATGTTCTCGCATAATCTCGTAAACTCCCCACCGGTAAACTGTGTACCGTTATCTGTCACTATATGCATTGGAATACCGAATCTGCACATTATGCGTTTGAAGATAAACTTTATTGCTGCTCCTTGAGTTATTTTGGGTACAGCTAGTGCTTCAGCCCATTTAGTAAAGTAGTCGACAGCCATAAATATAAATTTAGCCTGGCCTGTCGATACTGGAAATGGTCCCACAATGTTTATCCCCTATGTTGCGAAGGGGATGGGGCTTACTACCCTTATTAGTCGTATGTTTTTGTGAATCTGGCATGCCTTGCATTTTCTTGCAGGTAAGATTGCCTCTTTCTTTAGTGTAGGCCAGAAGTGCCTCTACCCTGTTATTCTTTGGGCTAGAGTCCTCCCCCCTTGATGTATTTTGCATATCCCTTGATGTAGGGTTTCTTATGCTGAATGTTACCAATTAGGCAGTATCTTGGAATGCGTGTTTACGCCTTTTACTCCTGTTCTCTGGGAGTTTCTACCCTTCAATGTATTCTATCGAGGGTTTTCTCCAGTATTCTGCCTGTGTTATGGTCGGGTTGTACGGAGGTATAGATGTTGAGTCAACTAGTGCCTCTCTCTGCCCCCCTTTGGGGGTATTAGCTGAGTTGTTTTTGACCCATTGAAATCTGCTCTACCTTCCATGCGAATGCCGCAAGGGTGAATATGATTAATTGTTCCGCCTTGCGTAATTAGGTGTGGGCCGGATCTTCCTCAGAGAAGCTTATTTCTTTCTTCGCTCGTATTTTAATTTTTGCGAGTATTTCCTGCTTTCTCCTATTGATCCCCCGCCGAAGATTTAATCTATTACCCTCCTCTTGTGGTCAGTATCTGAGTCGGGACTTTTTGAGCGTTGTCGCTTACCCTTGTTATTTGGGTTCCTGCGACCTTGTTGCTCCCTTTCTACTTTGTTTACGTATTGTTTAAGCTTTCCTTCCTTTGCCTGTATATCTAGGAAAGTGCTTAGCTCCCTGCAATTTTCTGTGTTGTGCCCGTAGTCCTTGTGGAACTTACAATATTTGTTCCCCCTTGTTCGGGCCTCTTTTGTTGCAGGGTTTAATTCTTCTGGTTGAGGAAACCTTATTCTTCCTTTTTCTTTGCTGTAGATTTCCTCCTTTGGAGTGCTGAAAACCGTAAACCCTAAGTCTTCATACCTTGGGTATTTTGGTTTTCTAAACTCGTCAGATGTCTGGTAGACCTTTCCATCGTGTTTTGGTCTCCAAGATGGTTCTCCTTTTTCGAATTTCTGGAATTTTTTCTTTGGTGCCTCATATGCTTTTTTGTTGCTTATGGCACCTCTCTCTTTTTCTTTTTCTTTCTCATACTCTTCAGAATTTATGTATTTCTGGGCCTTTGTTAGCAGGTCCTCCATGCATTTTACATTACTGACGTTTAGCTTTATTGCTAATGGCGTGTTCATATCTAGCCCTTTCGAGTATGCGCATATTGCGATTGTTGTGTTCAGATCGGAGATTTTCTGCATGGCTTCCGTGAATTTAGTTGTATAATTCCGGAGCGTATCTCCATTTTGTTTGATTGCAAACAATGATTCTGTGCCCTTTCTTACCCTTGTGTTTCCACAGTGTTGGGCAACGAACTTCTTTTTCAAGTCCTCGAAATTCGTTATGCTCCCTGGCTGAAGTTCGACGAACCACCTATATGTAGGCCCCTTCAGTGTTCCTGGGAATGCTCTGCAGAGAATATCATCCCTTGATGTGGCCCACTGCATTGCCCCTACGAACATATTTATGTGGTCTGCTGGGTCCATCTTCCCATCATAAACCTGGAGCCTGGGTAGCCTGAACTTTAGAGGTGCTGGTTTTACCATCAGCGATTTGTGCAAAGCATCCATGCCTACCAGCCAGTTTGGAACCTCGCCTCCTTCTTCTATGTCTTCCGTACTTTCTTCCTGTACGGGTTTTCGGAGAAGAGGTTTGGGTTGCTCCTCTGGTTTGCGAGGTAGTGGCGCACTTGAATGTGCTGCCCTATGACTTGACACTTCCTGCTGCGCCTTGGCCTGCTTTGAGGTTTGAGCTTTTGACTGGTATATTGATGCCTTAGATTTTTCAATATCCTTTATCCTCTCGCTCATTTTTGCTATGGTATCCTTCATTTTCTCCAGCTCTTCTATGGGCACTTTTATGAACCCATGAGTGGATTCTGATGCAGCAGCCCTTGGTCCCTCGCTGCTTGTGGGTCCCCCCTTCTGAGGTTGTTCTTCCGAAGGTTTCTCCTTTTCAGCAAGGAGTCGGATGGCCTCTGCTATTGCCTGAACTGTGATGTTCAGATTTTCCCCTCCTGCTGAAGCTTGGGGGGTTTGCTCGGGTTCGCCTTCGGGGTCAGCCTCAGGTCCCGTGGGAGTCCTCTTGTTTTTATTGGCCTTGGGTGGTCGACCCACTGGCCTTTTAGTTTTTGAATTGCCAGGTTGTTGCTCTGGCGCCTCCTGTGAATTTGCTCCTCCTCCTTGGGAAGTGCTTCGAGTTACCACCATCCTGGAGTGTTCGACTTTTCTTAGAAGGAGTGTTCGACTTTTGCTTGGAGAAAAAAGTCGATCTTCAAAAAGTCGATCCCTAGTGCACTTGGAGGATTCCTTGGAAGCCTATGTCTGAAAGCCTAGCTCCTTGAGGGGTCGACTTTTCCTTGGAAGAAAAAGTCGATCTCCTGAAATGTCGATCCCTAGTGCACTTGGAGGATTCCTTGGAAGCCTATGTCTGAAAGCCTAGCTCCTTGAGGGGTGAGGGGTCGACTTTTCCTTGGAAGAAAAAGTCGATCTCCTGAAATGTCGATCCCTAGTGCACTTGGAGGATTCCTTGGAAGCCTATGTCTGAAAGCCTAGCTCCTTGAGGGGTCGACTTTTCCTTGGAAGAAAAAGTCGATCTCCTGAAATGTCGATCCCTTGCTGGCTGATTTCCTCGCAAAACTTCCTAGCTGGCGACTTGGAAAAAAGTCGATCCCTTTTTTCGAAAAAGTCGAGGAGCTTTTGTCGTGAGTATCTTTGAATCACAGACGGCGCCAACTGATGGGGGTGAAACCCGACCAGTACTCCAAGACGCGCAAGCAAGCGCCAAGCGGGGAACTCCGCGGGAAACCGGACCGGAACTCAAGTGTGCAGAGCTCTGCTTCGCTAGGAATCCTTTCGCTCCAAATGACCTGCCTTTGATGAGTGGGGGGTGCCCTCTATTTATAGGGGTTCTTATGGGGTCAATCTGGTCATTTGGGCAGTAACCGCCTAACTGCCTAACTGATCAGATTGGGTCCAGGGGTCGACTTTCCAGAGATCGACTTTCTGGGGGTCGACTTTTCCTAGTGATCGATTTTACTCAAAAGTTGATCCCAGGGAAGTCGATCCTCAGGAAAGTCGATCTTCCTAGGATTCGACCTGGGACCTCCCCAACCCTAGAATAGATACCTCAACTCATCTTAGGCTATCCGGACTTCTAGTTGCTGGTAGGTTGTGACCGTGTTCGGGATACTGTATTACCAGTACTCCCCCCTTCTCTGCGTACTAGATACTTTGGGATACGTCTTTTAGTACTATGGTCTGTGTGTCGGACCCTGTACTATCAATGAAGATAAGAGTACTTACATTGCTGATATTCTGACCTACTTCTTCAACAAAGCGGTCCATCGGATACCCAGAAATAATCCGCAGAGTGGTTCGGGTGGCATCCGTGTCAGCGACCATCGGAAATTTGATCCCATAATTCCGAGGATGGGAACCTTGGTAGCCAGAAACTTTAGTCTCCCGTTTAGAGGCATAGGAGTGTCGGCTTCAGGAAGACTCACCCTCATAGTACTTCCGTCGAGGAGGAGATCGTCGTCGGGAGGGGGACTTCCTGGTCTTCTTCAGAGGATGGGGAGCAGATTTGGAAGGAGGGGATTTCCTTTTGTCAGATCGGCCTTTGCCCTTGTCTTCCCCCTTCCCACCCCTCCTTCTGGTTTTCCCAGCATCTTTTCCTTGCTCTTTTTTCGGCGTACGGAAGAAAGAAGCAAGTTTGGCAGCAGCAGCATATGGCACAGAAGGTGCTTCCTCAGTAGATGGCTGCACAGGGGGAGTCTCCACAGCATCTGGCTGTATCTCTTCTTCATCAAGTGGGTTATCCTCGGGAGTAGGAGAATCAACCCGGTAAGCTTCTTCGGTGGCACGACGCCTCAAATGTCGAGCGTCGGAAGGTTGGGCAGCATGCGCATAAACTTTCGTGCCAGTCTCGTTTTGTCCCACGCGTTCAGGGATACCATCAGGATTGTTTAAATAAAAAACTGTGAAAAGAGAAAAGGAGTTAATAAAGTAAAAATACACATACGAATATTAACTCTAAAAAAAGAGAAAACCTTTTTGGTCCAAAGTTTCATCTATCGCGTGACCAACTGGCACCGCGATTTCGTGAAGATGGGCCAATCTTTGTACAGAATTCCCTTCGTCCAAGGTCAAAATAGGACGGGGAGTAGCCCTACGTTCACTATTAGATGCAGGAAGAAGCCTGCTACCAGGACATTGCTTGTAATCTACAAAGATGAATTCGCTCTTGTTCCGCCTGGTCGGAGGATCTTTTAGAAGAGAAGAGTGTTGATCAGTAGCAGCACGGCTGGCACAGGCAATAAAAGGGCTGCCCTTCTTCGCATTCTGAAAGGTGAAGAAGTGGAAGAACAGCCGAGCCGTCAGAACTATGCCAGCATCCCTGAGAACATTAATGAAACCTCTGACATAGAAGAAAAAGGCGACACCCATCTGAGAGATGCACAACCCAGAATACAAAAGAATCTCACTAACCAAGGAAGGGATCGGAAGGATCGGAAAGTTAGTGAAGTAGACTCGGTGAAGTGCTAGCATGAAATAAGGGGGCACGTCACCCGTAGTTTCAGTGGGGAAAGCCCAGAACACACTCTCTCTAAGTTCTAGACTTCGTAAAATCCTTCGGGCAGCATTGAGGGAAAGAGTGTTGGAACAGCTACTCGAGTTAGAAGGCAAAGGATAGCCCGGAATATCGGTTAGAGAGACAGAACAGAAAGAACCGTACCCAGTCCCATACTCGCCCCAGTCAAGGATAGGGACAATGTGGAAATCGTGTCGGATCAGAACGGACCACTGGTGCCATGAACCATCAATCTCACGATAGAAAGATGGAACGGAACTCTTCGATAGGAGATGGGAAGGGGTATTTCTCCTCCGGTTCGGGTGGATAACCTACGGGAGAATCCTCTAAGATATGGACATTCTTAGGACAGACTTCAGGAGGAAGTCGAGAAAATTCGTCCAAGGCTAGGGGAGGCACTTCCACAACGGGGACCTCCTCCGAAACAGATGCCAAAACAGAGGCAGAAGGAGGAGTCCCTCCGATTTCTACGTCTCATTCGGGAGAGGAAGAGCTGTAAGAATAGGACCCCGAACTCCCAGAATAGGACGAAGAAGATCCTGAGCTAGAATTGGAGGAGGAAGCAATAGGAGGGCCTACAACCAAAGAAATGAAATCTAAAATAAGTGTCAGAACAAAACATACTACTCGGAACATACTTTTGCTTACGTCGAGCAGTAAGACCTTTTGTCTTGATTACTTTACCGACAACCTAAAGAATAGGTTGCACAACCTCTGGCTCAACCTCTGGCTCAGCCTCAGTCTCAGGAACAACAACTTGTTCCTCCTGTTGGGGAATTTCTTCTTGAACATCCTTGTCGGTAGACATGATCACAACCTATACAAAACACAAACACTTCGATTAACTTGGCTGTTTTTGTAAAAAAAGAGAAGATTGCATAAAGTTGATTCCAAGAGAAAGTCGATCCAGACTTCAGTAAGTAGTACTATAGTTCAAGGAGAAACAACTTCAGAAAACTAACTTCAAAAAAAGGGTAGAATACGAGAAAGTCGATCCTCGTAATGATACAACTTTAGGAAGTCGACTACAAGAAGTCGGACTTTAGAAAGTCGAATCACAGGGAAGACAACTTCAGGAGACACAACTTGCATTAGAGTCTCACGAAGTCGATCCCAACAGATCTGATCCAAGAAAGTTGATGACAAAAGTCGGACTTCAGGAAGTCGGACTGTAATCTAAGAGAGGTCACTTCGGGAAAGCAACTTCAAAAGTTGAGTCCCAGGAAGTCGATCCCAGTAATATTGGGCCCAACTCTGAAAAGTCGATGACAAGAAGTCAGACTTCACAAAGTTGGACCACAGTCCAAAGGGGACACAACTTTAAGGAAGACCGACTCTAAGAAAAGTCGAACCTCAAGGAAGTCGGTCCCAGTGCCACTTCAGTAAAACCCGACCACGGAAGTCGGACCCCGAGAAGTAGCACCACCAAGGCTGAAGTCGAAGCCTTACGCGCGCTGCAAGTCGAAGCGGAAGAACTTGAAAGTCGATGCCTCAGATCGTAGGAAGTTGGTGAGTAGGAAATGACCCCCTGGTGAGACATGCCTGATTACGCCAGTCACTCCCAGCAACGTCCTTCAACAAGGACAAGGGTTCCGTCGCTTTATACCGGACCCCCGGAGAGTTCCACAAATGTGGAGGAAGTGTCTACGTCACGTACTCAAGGCAACACCTGGGAATCGCCGACTGGGACTACCAAGTCGCCGACTCCAGGGGTGAATCGTCGACTCTAGGCCTCGTGGTCAGTTCTGTTAGACTGCCAACTTGGCTCATGGGGAGTCGACGACCAAACCTCTGAATCGGCGACTCCCATACCTGAGTCGCTGACTCCCAGCCGTTACTTGGGAGGGCCCACGTTAATATGACACCCTTAATTGGGCACCATAATGGAGTGGGTCCCATGCTAATGAATGGGGAAACGTTCCCCAGGACCCTATAAAAGGGGTCCTTGGGGGTCCTCTACTCCCAGGTCATTCCCACTTGACACACACCCAACCAGAGAACTAAGGAGCCCGAGTCGCCGACTCCCACACCTGAGTCGCCGACTCCCACACCTGAGTCGCCAACTCCCCTCCTATTCTGCAGGTACATTGACGTAGAGCGCACGTCGTGGACTCCAAAGCCTCCGGCCCTCCTCGCGACCCCGCGAGCCTACTGGTAGCAGATTTCGTGCTTCATCAGCTGGCGCCGTGTGTGGGACTATCGAACTACGATATCCCGTCGTAATCACGAAATTTTCTTCGCAAAGTTCAGCTCGATTCCCTTAGGGTGAGTCGCTAACTTTGTGTCAACGAATCTCCGATTCACACAGGCAATCGCCGACTCCACCCAGTGAGTCTCCGATGGCGGGTTATTTTGCTAGCTAAGATTGTTGTCCACGGCCAGATTCGAAAAAATAGCTACCCAAAGCAGTCCCCGATTCCACTATTGTGTGTCGCCAATTCCACCTTGTGAATCGCCGACTCCATCTTGTGAATCGTCGACTCTGCTTGGTTTTTTCTCTTGGGCCTTGGTTCACACCAAAAGTCAAAAAACCTAAGGCTAGTCGCCGACTCCACCTACTGAGTCGCCAACTCCAATGGGTTTCTTTCGAGTTAGCTCGATCAATACCTGTGCTTCGGTTGGAATTCGCTGTTGTCATCTATAGCTTCTGAAAGACAAAAGCACGATTACCACCTGAGGAACAAAGGCAAATCCTCAGTGGCACCCGATAGGGCACACACTGAGCATCCTCAGCAAAACATACAAGTTGAGAGGTTCGAGGATGCTCAAACTGATTTGCCCCCTCGGGCATCCATCTCTCCCGCTCTAGAAGCGAGGTTGATTAACTTCATGGATAACATGGAAAAAAGAGTAAGCAACCTCGAGAAAGCGAGGAGTCAGAGAACCATCGCCCGCAAGAGAGAGGGTGAATCGGCTTCTCACAATTCTCCGACTGCGGAGAAAAAAGGTCCAGAACCAGAAAAATCAAGAGCTGGACCAAGTAAGAGTCGCACTGAGAGGACTCTTACAACACGATTCGTGGAGGAGCTCCTTTGGAAGCTGGCCGACAATCTAGTCGTCAGCAGTCCGATCGAGTTCCTAAGAGTCAAAAGCGCTCCTTTCCAAGAGGACCTTTTGAAGGTGGCCTTTCCACCAACCTGGCGGGTACCCAGAATAGAGTCGTATGATGGTTCGGGTGATCCAAAAGATCACGTCAACTTCTACCTCAATGTTCTGGAGCCGTAAACCACTGACAACGCACTGCTGTGTCGAGCTTTCCCCAGCACTCTCAAGGGCAATGCCTATCGGTTGTTTTCCGGTCTGCCAGCTGGATCAATCTCTAGCTTTGCGGATCTCGCGTCCAAATTCATCGCCCAACATGTGGGGATGATTAGGATCAAACAAAGTGCCAATGCACTGCTGATACTGCGACAGGATAAACTGTCTCTGAGGGATTACACGATTAAGTTCACTTCACTGATGACAGAAGTGAGCGACTTAATCCCAAATCTGGCCATTGCGGGGTACACAAATGGGTTAGTACCCTACTCCCCTCTGGCCCTGAATCTTACGCTCCATAAAGTGGAGACCTTGCCCGACCTCTTCCAACGAGCTCAATCATTCATTAAGGTGGAAGAGCAGAATGAAAACAAGCTAGTGGAACTTGAGAACACTAGCTTCAAAAAACAAAAGTTCGAGAAGAAGAGCTACAATGACTCCTCGAACAGATACACTGGTTATGCGGCTGATTCCTTCATAAAGGAATGGAAGCCTAAACACGATAACAAGGTGTATCAAACATCTACCAAACAGTCGCCAAGGGGTCCACCTCAACCTTGGAAGGATCGGACCCACTAACAATCAGCAAAGGCGAGATGTTTGAGAAATTGAAGAACAGAGCGGATCTGCCCGCTCCTCGCTCTATGGACCCTGCAACCAAGGATAGCCGTCAAAAAGGTGGAAGATTATGTAAATTCCACAAGGACCACGGCCATCTGACGGACTATTGCAGGGAGCACTACAAGAAAACAGGGAAACAGCCACGGCCAAGTTCACTGGCTAAATGGTAAAATCCGTGGCTAAATCAATTTAGTCACGGGAATTAGCCACGGGAGTGGCCGTGGCTGTAGGTCTGATGGCTACTAATTTTTAGCCACGGAATTGATTTTCTGTGGCTAAATATTAGCCACGGCCATTTAATTTAGCCACGGCTATTTTCCGTGGCTAATGTTATTAATCGGTAATCGGGTAAAATTTTAAAAAAAAATTGCCACGGCCAAAATCCGTGGCTAATCTTTTATTGGCCGTGGCTAATTATTTTTTAGTTTATTAGAAAAAAATTAAATGGTGAAAGATGCTTATATGGTAAGGTTTTACACATTCATATATATAACCTGAAATTAAAATTCATTCACATATTCATATAACCTGAAATTAACATTCATTCACAAATATCGATTCATATATCAATCCATACATTAATCCATATGTCTAAACTTAAAAAACAACATCCAAATACATATGACCATATATATAACATCCAAAAAATATTAAAAAACATCTAAACACCAAAAGACTAATTGCCTCTGCAATTGAATGCTCACAATTCACTTTGCAGTAAGATATTATAAGAACTTGATCACTGGTGATGTAAATATTGTTGGTGTTGCAATCAGGGTACCACAACAAATGATCTTCGAAAGAGGTAACTATTTCACCTCGAAAGTTCCATACAGAGATTGCACGATTCTGAAATGTCAAAAACAATTGATTCTCATATAAGAAAATAAAAGTTGATGCATGGGGTCGTAAATCTGGTTCTGCAATGGAAGATTATAACAAAAATATAAAACGAATTCAAAATTAAAGCCATTTAATTGCATTGTTTAAATCGGATGAATAAAAAAATATCATGTAACATAGCTAGTATTAAAATAAGGTAAGAGTAATTGTATTTGTGAAACTGAGAAACAAGGTTTTCGAAAAGAAACTAGATATACAAAAAGTGGGCAAAGATTTACAAGAGAAGCATAAAATGAGAAACCAAGGATTACCTAATCTTGATTTCTTGAACATTCTTATCTGATATAGAATACAAAAACTTGTAATTTTTCAAGTCAAACACCTTGTATATGCTAAAATCAAAAGAAACATGCAAATTTAAGATCACAGAAAATAAACAAAAGAGAAAGCAGAATTTGACATTTCATATCCAAAAACTTTACCTATCATGAGCTGAAAATGTAACAACTTTCCCATTCACATCATCGAACTCTACAAAACCTGGCCACTTCAGAGATTCTGATTGAATAATGCACCTACAATGTATCAAAGGAAAACCAGTTTATTAAAACCTGCACAGATACCAGAGTGTGCTAAAGCAAAAACCGTGGATCTTTTTTGAAGCAAAGGAAGTTGCAAGGAACTGTGGCCCTTGGGATCGTGAATATCATATTCTTCCTGGTTAAAAAATATCAAAGAGCATAAGTAAATCGATCCAAATAATGCCTTACGTTTCTACCCTCACTCTGAAAGCAAAAAAAACAATGATTTGGAACAATGATCCAATGAAATCAAGAAAACATCAACAAAATCCCAATTTTATCTGTTCACTTGCTAACTGACCTGCAAAATAATATGCCGACACCTCTCCTGGGAACTACATATGCTAAACGAACGATCCTTTTTCGAACAAGTCTCCCTCCTCTGCAACTTCTTGACGCTATTTAGGAACCCATCGCGACCACATGCTCCCTGGAATTTCATCCTAGCCGAAACCCTCCGATGGCAGCAAGGCATGGGACTCACAGTGATTCGTTTCCACATCGAGAAAGACTTAGGAGTCTTCCCATCCCCTGAACATGGAAGTATCGCCCTCGCCGGACTAGAGTGTCCACCTAGCCTCTGGTCACCAATAACACGGTATCGCTGGTCCAGACTCGCCGCTCGCCAGAAATCGAAGTTGGAATCGCCGGAAGTGGGGGTGGGAGAAAAACACGATTTGGGTGAAGAAACAAAGTTATTTAACTTTTGAGTGGAAAAAAAACACGATTTGTTTAATTTAGGGGTTTTGGTTTATTTACAATTTTTGACTTAACTATAATTTTAAGGTTTTGGGTAAAACTATAATTTTATAATGTAAATATTATTTAGTATAATTATTTTTGATAATTTAATAAGATATAATTATTTAGTTATGAAATTAGACTTTTTATATTAGGAATTGATATTTAATTTTTTTTATTTTTTAGGATTTATAATTTAAATTAACTTTTATAATTGAATTTATAACTTCAAATCACTTTTTTAAATTTAATTTTTCACTTTAAAATTTAAAATATCTAAAATAACTTTAATTTAGAACTTCTTCTATTTTTTTAATTTAAAATAAACTTATTTTATAAGTTTTAAAAGATTTAAATATTAAATTGAATTTTAGAATTTAAAATTTATTAAATTAGACTAACCCTGACCTAGTAAAGTTAATATTAGAAATTGCTATTTTTTATAATTTTTTAAAAAATCATTAGTTGTTGCTTTTTTACTTTTTAGGATTTATAATTTAAAATAACTTTTATAATACTTGAATTTGTAACATTAAAAATTAAAATACCTTCTTTAAATTTATTTTTTAACTTTAAAATTTAAAATATCTAAAATAATTTCAATTTATAATTTTTATAATTTAAATTTTTATAATTATCTAATTATAATCTAACTTTAAATTTTTTATATTTTATAATATCTAAAAAACTATAATCTAACTTCTTCTAACCCTAACTTCTACTTCTAACTCTTACTTTTAACCCTAATTTCTAACCCTAACACTATCTAAATATGTATATATACTTATTTTTACTAATTTTTGTTAATTTCTATTAATCTTAATCCTAACCCTTACCCTAACCCTAACCCTAACCCTAATTATTTACATTTACATTAACCCTAACCCTAATTATTTACATTTACATTAACCCTAACCCTATTATCATTATTAGCCAGGGCTAAATGCCGAGGCTAATATCAGTGGCTAATTTATTTGTCACTAAATTAGCCACGGCTCATAAATCCGTGGCCAAATTTCAGTGGAAAATTGGAGGGAAATTTTAGCCACGGATTAGCCACGGATTTTAACAGCCGTGGCTAAATATTCAATGAAAAATTGGAGGGAATTTTGCCGGGAAAATTAGCCACGGATTTTTGCATCCGTGGCTAAATATAAAGATTAGCCACAGGCTTAGCCACGGCTAAAAAAGCCGTGGCTAATTGTTAGAAATTAGCCACGGCTTCTGCTGGCCGTGGCTAATCCCGTGGGCGTAGCCCAGTTTTCTTGTAGTGGAGTTCTTGCTTTATGTCGAGCAATTGATCTCAAACGGCGAACTTGACAACTTGGTTCGAGGATCCCGAGGTCGAAATGATTGCAAGTCTGACACGAAAGGGAAGTGCTCACGCTCTCCTTCGCCAGACAGCGACAATAGCGAGTACTACCCACAGAAAACCATCCATATGCTATTTGGTGGTAGACCCGCACGAAGGCTAGCATATCTAAGAGGAGTAGGAATAAGCTGTCACCCAAAGGTCCCTGCATCTGGCACGCGGACAACATACAACAATACTACGCTTAGTATTGAATACGTTATTCCTTAGAACCTCTTAGTCTATATGTTAGTTTAAATTGCAAAGTAGAAAAATCAGATTTTACTTTTGTAATTTACATTTCAATAAAATTTACGTTTACCATCTACCTACGACTCTAACTAGCATCCCATATTATAAATCTATTTTGTCGCTATTGCCTTAATAGATTAAAATCGTTTTGACACATTACGATTCAACCCGCTTCAGCCTAGATGTGTGATGAAGCACGGAATCTGCTACCAGTAGGCTCACGGGGTTGCGAGATGGGCCGGAGGCTGTGGAGTCCACGACGCGCGCTCTACGTCAAACACCTGCAGAAGAGGAGGGGAATCGGCGACTCTCTTGGGAGTAGGCGATTCGGACTCCTGGATGCTCTAGTGTGGAGTGTGTTGGTCAAAAGAAGATGTTGTGAATGGAGGACACCCCTAGGACCCATTTTATAGGATCCTAGAGGTGTTTCCATTCATTTGAGTGGGGCCCACCCCATTACGGTATCCTATTGAAGGGTGCCATAATGGTGTGGGCCCGCCCAAGTAACGGCTGGGAGTCGGCGACTCAGGTGTGGGAGTCGCCGACTCCTTTGAGGCCAAGTCCTCGGTCTACCAGGCCCGAGTTCCGTGGCCGGAGTCGGCGATGCACCACTTGAGTCAGCGACTTGGTAGTCCCAGTCGGCGACTCCCAAGTGTTACCTTGGGCTCTTGACGTAGACACGTGCTCCGCACCGTGGAAGCCTTCCGGGGGTCCGGCCTATAGCGACGGAACCCTATTCCTTGTTTGAAGGGCGTTGCTGGGAGTGACTGACGTAATCAGACATGTCTCACCACTCAAAATATTGCTAACGTAAGTTTTTATCATATCTTCTTTTCTCCTTTGACTTTTCTAACTCTTTTCTCTCGCAGCTTGATCATCTGTTTAAAGGTGGACTGGCTCCTCTTGCGAAGCTCCAGGATCATCATAAGGTTCTTGATGATATTACCCATCTGGGGGGAGTGTGAAGTCTGCTGAGGCGAAGGTCAAGAACTATACCAAAGCCAATGCCTACCTTCATACTCAGAAACCTGATTCTTGCTAACGATATCTCTGCCAAGGACTCCCAGATTAAGGAACTGGAGGCGAAGAACAGAACGATGCAGCATGAGCATACTGTTGCTCGAGCCGAGAAGTTAAGTTCTGATAGTGAAGTGTCGATTCAGAAGTTTGTTGCTGATTCTCTTGAGATTTCACTTCAGACAGCTGGTCAGACTATTCTTCAACTTTGGGCCGAAGTTACCAATTTGAAAACGAACCAGACTTCTGTTGCTGATTTGTTGATTAAGAACTCGGAACTGAGCGAGGAGTTATCTGCACTCCAGAAGGACTATGATGAAAATGATGATCTTCTCCGAGAGATGCTTCAGATGAATATTGATGACTTCACCAACCTGGTTCTATTTGGTCCTCATCTGCATTCCGGGCTCGATGTTGGGGATGTTCTGAAGTAGATCCAGACTCACCCGGAGGAGGCCGAGAAGATTAGATCGGGGTACATTGAGCCTGTTGCTGAGATTCAACCTATTGCTGTCGTACCCTTTCTACCCTCTGCCTCTGAAGCTCCCTCCAATGTTGAAGTTCCTGATGAACCAGAGATGGCTTCATTCGAAAAGTATTTGGATGTTGTTGATGGTATACCTGCAAAGACTGATGCTGCTATTTCTGAGAAGGGTGCTCCTCCTGCACCCTGAACATTTTATTTTAAAACTCTTTGTTTATAGTTTTAACATTTTTTAGTACTGTTAACATTAATTCTGATTTTTGTAAGATAGCATCTATTAGTTAAAAAGTAGTTTTATAATTAATGTATGCTACTTAGAAAGTACTTTTGGCCCGGTGGAGTCGACTTCCTCATAAAGTCGACTGGGGCCTCCCATTGCCTATTCGGGCGTTTCCACCCATTGCCTATCTCAAGCTGGTGTTTTGGCTGATGAGACATGCCTGATTACGTCAGTCACTCCCAACAACGCCCTTCAACAAGGACTAGGGTTCCGTCGCTTTATGCCGGACCCTCGGAGAGCTCCACGGTTGCGGGCAAGTTTCTACGTCAAGTACTCAAGTCAACATTGGGAATCGACGACTGGGACTACCAAGTCGTCGACTTCAGAGGTGAGCTACTGATTCCAGGCCTGGTTGGCCAGTTCTGGTAGACTGCCAACCTGGCTCATGGGAATCGATGCCTCCACCTTGTATCGCCGACTCCCACACCTGAGTCGTCAACTCCCAGCCATTACTTGACTTGGCCCGCGTCATTATGGCACCTTTAATAGGGCACCATAATGGCGTGGGCTCCATGGAAAATGAATGAGAAACGCCCCAAGGACCCTATAAAAGGGGCCCTTGGGGGGTCCTCATTCATCATCTTTCATTCTCTACAATTACTTGACACACACTCCAACCAGAGCACATCTAGGAGCCCGAATCACCGACTCCCTTACTGAGTAGTTGATTCCCCTCCTCTCTGCAGGTACATTGACGTAGAGCGCGCGTCGTGGACTCCAAAGCCTCCGGCTCATCTCGCAACCCCACGAGACCCCTGGTAGCAGATTACGTGCTTCATCAGATACTGTATCAACAGTAGAGAAAACTTTATTCACGTGATGTGCGATCTAAGAATCCCAAAATCGGATCTGGGTATTCCGGAGATGGACCGACAGAATCACCGGAAGTGAAAAATGACGAAAATCCCCATACTTTTTTTTTACCGGAACGACGAGACGAATCCAACCGTGGCAATGGATTCTTCTCCCGGTCTAAGAGTTCGGTTATGGGTAATCTTATTAAGCCAAAGCGATGAATGTAGATAAAGACCAAATCGGCGATTTGGTTAGTGAACTTCAGAAATCGGCGATTCCTTACGTTATGTCGGCAATTTCCATATGAAATTCAACCAGAGCTTAACCTAGGAGAATCGGCGTTTCTAACTGAAAATAGGTGATTTTTATGAGAAGCCGACAATTTCCTTAGAAATCCAACCGGGTCTGCTCCAAGAAAAATCCAACCTATGCGAAGGTGAAAGTTCCAAAGCAAGGATGACTTGACCGAGCTTGCTCAAAAACAAAGAAAATCGACGATTTAGGGGTCTAAATCGGCGATTCCAACTCTTGGGAGTTTTTGAACAGAGCTGTGGACAACACTCTTAGCTAGCAGACGATATTCCAAATCTCCAATTCTCTGGGTGAATCGAAGATTTCTTATCTAAATAGGCGATTTAACAATTGACAAAGTTAGCGATCCCTCGAGGGGGTTCAAACAAGACTTTGTAAACGAAAATCGGTGATTACGATGGGATATCGGGGATTCGATAGTCCCACAGACGGCGCCAGCTGATGAAGCATGGAATCTACTACCAGGGGCTTGCAATGGTGTGAGGTGATGCCGGAGGCTCTGGAGTCCACGACGCGTGCTCTACGTCAAATACTGTCGGAGGAGAATCGACGATTCTCTCCGTAAATGCTCTAGTTGTGGTTGAACTTATCTGATGCCTTGGAGTGACCCCTTGGGACCCCTTTTATAGGGTCTTTGGGAGCGCACTCCACGGCGGGCTTCGCGCCCGGGTCATAATGGCGCGCATTAATGGCCCATTATAACGCAGGCAGGCGACGAGTAACAGCCGCAAATCGACGATTCAGGTAGAAAATCGCCTATTTAGGGGGAAACTCGGGATTTTTAAGGGGCAAAATCTGCAGTCTACCAATACTTATTATCTCGGTCTCAACTCGGCAATTTACCACTAAATTCGGCG
The DNA here is from genome assembly GCA_001185155.1 of Zostera marina. Classification (NCBI taxonomy): domain Eukaryota; kingdom Viridiplantae; phylum Streptophyta; class Magnoliopsida; order Alismatales; family Zosteraceae; genus Zostera; species Zostera marina. The sequence goes on from LFYR01001409.1 coordinate 22,970, forward strand.
TTTTGGTAGCCCAATCGACGATTTATGGGTTAACTCGACGATTTGACGATGACCTTTGTTCCGCACCGTAGGAGCCTTCCGGCATATAGCTGTTGAGACATGCCTGATTACGTCAGTCACTCCCAGCAACGCCCTTCAACAAAGACTAGGGTTCCGTCGCTTTATGCCGGACCCTCGAAGAGCTCCACGGTTGCGGAACAAGTGTCTACGTCAAGTCCTCAAGTCAACATATGGGAATAGCCGATTCCGGTGTGGAATAACCGATTCCGGTGGTAAATAGCCGATTCCGGTGGGGAATAGCCGATTCCGGTGGGGAATAGCCGATTCCGGTGGGTAATAGCCGATTCCCCTTGAGTAGGTGATTCCCATACCTGAGTAGGCGATTCCCAACCGTTACTTGATTCCCATACCTGAGTAGGCGATTCCCAACCGTTACTTGAGCTAGCCCACACCATTATGGCACCATTAGCCGGGCGCCATAATGGTGTGGGCCCCAGATCATTGAATGGAGAAACGTCCTAAAGACCCTATAAAAGGGGTCCTCCATTCTCAGGTCATTTCCACTTGACACACTCCATACCAGAGCAAACTAAGGAGCCCGAGTCGCCGACTCCCACATCTGAGTCGTCGATTCCCCTCCTCTTCCCCAGGTATTTGACGTAGAGCGCGCGTCGTGGACTCCAAAGACTCCGACCCTCCTCGCAAACCCTCGAGCCTCCTGGTAGCAGATTTCGTGCTTCATCAATAGCGACGGAACCCTGGTCCTTGTTAAAGGACGTTGTTGGGAGTGACTGATGTAATCAGGCATGTCTCACCAATATTAATATTTTTCAAATGTTAATATATAAATTTCACAATATTTAATATATTCTCTAGATCTTGCCCTCTACCAATATTTAATATATTAAAATATTGTAAAATATTATATATTTTATATTTTATATATTAAATTTATATTTAATATATAAATTTGGTAATAGTTTGATAAATGATTGTTTAATAACATATATCTGTAGAATTAAAATTGTCGATATAGGATTATATTTTAATCATATTAATTTTATCTCTAATTGCACTATTAATCTAAAAGATAAAATTAGTCAAGATTAGACCTAACTTAAATTAATTAAGTTAAAGGTTTGATCAAAGTCAAATTGGTACAATTACAAAAAACACCTTCAATATAATAATTATTATTATTATCTCAAACACTTTATTTAAGGTACAAATCACTATAGCAAAATGTATTATTCACAAAGGAATCTTCTCTAAAAGAAAAGGTAAGCTTTTACTATTCACAAAAAGCAAGCTTCTACTATTCACAAAAAGCAAGCTTCTACTATTACAAGCTTCTACTATTCACAAAAAGAAGCTTCTACTATTACAAGCATCTACTATTCATAGAAAAATCTTTCCAAATAAAGAAAAGACTTGGACTCTTGTGAGAAATCAAGGAACCCCCCATTAATGATCCAAGGGTGGAGAATCAATGGCCAAGGCTATAAATAAAGGGGTAAACCCTCCATTTTCGTCCACCATACCCAAAGCATTTCAAAGAGCTTTCACTCCTCATCTTGAGATCTACAAAGTGTTCTTCCTTCCAAGCTTCTAAAAGTTCTCAAGTGTTTTAGCTTTCAAAAGCTCTCCAACTTCTACTTCTAGCCTTCTTGTTCATCTTTACAAGTAAGAAGTTTTGTATGCTTAATATTCCACTCCTCTAATCATCTCTTGTGTGTGTCCACTTTGGTTGAAAGGTTTGCCTCAATATCACCAAAGTGTTAGAGAAGGTTTTTGAGTTCAACCATAAACCTCTAAGTTTGGTTTTATAGAGTTTTCAGGAAAACTCTTAGGTCGAATCTACCTTGAAAGATTTCTAGGTTTTTAAGAGTTCCTTGATACTCTAAGGTCCTAACTTACCCGTAAAAGTTAGAGAGGTTGTTAAGAGTTCCTTGATACTCTAAGATGTGAGTCTACCCGTAAAAGATTGGTTCCTAAGCGAAGTTAGCCTTAAAGCTTAGAGTGGTTCTTAAGAGTTACCTTGATACTCTAAGGTGTGAGTCTACCCGTAAAAGACTGATTCCTAAGCGATGTTAGCCTGAAAGCTTAGAGAGGTTTTTAAGAGTTTCTTTGATACTCTAAGGTTTTTCCACAAACTTTAGGCTAGTGAATTCCGATAGTTTGTCGGGACTGGATTAGCCCTTGTTTGGGTGAACCAGTATAAAATCTCCTATGTTGTTCTTTGTTAAATTTAGCATTTCTATTATCTAAAACGAGTAAACAACACTTAACTAAAATGATTCCTCTTCCAGTTACCTAGAAGATCCAGGTTCCACAACTCTAACAATCCTTTCAATACGTCATACCTGGAAATATACGGCAGGGAGAAAGGAAAAATGAAATTTCCGGATCCCATCCCCCTAGATCCCACCACCAAGGAGGCTCGTGAAAAGAGCAAAAGGTATTGTGAGTTCCACAGAGACTACGGGCACGGAATCAATATCTGCAAGGAGCTAGGAACGTTTTTAGAAACCCAGGCAAAGGTAGGGAAACTGGTGAGACATGCCTGATTACGTCAGTCACTTCCAGCAACGCCCTTCAAAAAGGACTAGGGTTCCTTCGCTTTATGCCGGACCCCCGGAGAGTTCCACAAATGCGGAGGAAGTGTCTACGTCAAGTACTCAAGGCAACACCTGAGAATCGCCGACTAGGACTACCAAGTCGCCGATTCCAGGGGTGAATCGTCGACTCTAGGCCTCGTGGTCAGTTCTGGTAGACTGTCAACTTGGCTCATGGAGAGTCGGCGACCGCGCCTCTGAATCGGCGACTCCCATACCTGAATCGCCGATTCCCAACCGTTACTTGGGAGGGCCCACGTTATTATGGCACCCTTAATTGGGCACCATAATGGAGTGGGCCTCACGCTAATGAATGGGGAAACGTCCCCCAGGACCCTATAAAAGGGGTCCTTGGGGGACCTCTACTCTCAGGTCATTCCCACTTGATACACACCCAACCAGATTAATCCAAGGAGCCCGAATCGCCTACTCCCAAGAGAGCCGTCGATTCTCCTCCACTTCTACAGGTACATTGACGTAGAGCGCGCGCCGTGGACTCCAAAGCCTCCGGCCCTCCTCGCAACCCCGCGAACCTACTGGTAGCAGATTTCGTGCTTCATCAGTTGGCGCCGTCTGTGGGACTATCGAACCACGATATCTCGTCGTAATCGCGAAATTTTCTTCGCAAAGTTCAGCTCGATTCCCTTAGGGTGAGTCGCTATCTTTGTGTTAAGGAATCTCCGATACACACATGCAATCGCCGACTCCATCTAGTGAGTCTCCGATTGCGGGTTATTCTGCTAGCTAAGAGTGCTGTCAACGGCCAGACTCGAAAGAAAAGCTACCTAAAGCAGTCCCCGATTCCACCATCGTGTGTCGCCGATTCCACCTTGTGAATCGCCGACTCCACCTTGTGAATCGTCGACTTCACTTGGTCTTTTTTCTCGGGCCTCGGTTCAGCTGAAAAGTCAAAAAACCTAAGGCCAGTCGCCGACTCCACTTGGTTTCTTTCGAGTTAGCTCAATCAATACCTGCGCTTCGGTTGGAATTCGCTTTTGTCATCTATGGCATCTGAAAGACAAAAGCATGATTACCATATGAGGAACAAAAGTAAATCCTCAGTGGCACCCGATGGGGCACACACTGAACATCCTCAGCCAAACATACAAGTTGAGAGGTTCGAGAATGCTCAAACTGATCTGCCCCCTCGGACATCCATCTCTCCCGCTCTAGAAGTGAGGTTAATTAACTTCATGGATAACATGGAAAGAAGAGTTAGCAACTTCGAGAAAGCGAGGAGTCAGAGAACCATCTCCCGCGATAGAGCGGATAAATCGGCTTCTCACAATTCTCCGACTGCGGAGAAAAAGAAAGGTCCAGAACCAGAAAAATCAAGAGCTGGACCCAGTAAGAGTCACACTAAGAGGACTCTTACAACACGATTCGTGGAGGACCTCCGTCGGAAGCTGGCCGACAATCTAGTCATCAGCAGTCCGATCGAGTTCCTAAGAGTCAAAAGTGCTCCTTTCCAAGAGGACCTTTTGAAGGTGGCCTTTCCACCAACCTGGCGGGTACCCAGAATAGAGTCGTACGATGGTTCGGGTGATCCAAAAGATCACGTCAACCTCTACCTCAATGTTTTGGAGCCGCAAACCACTGACAACGCACTGTTGTGTCGAGCATTCCCCGACACTCTCAAGGGCAATGCCTATCGGTGGTTTTCCGGTCTGCCAGTTGGATCAGTCTCCAACTTTGCAGACCTCGCGTCCAAATTCGTCGCCCAACATGTGGGGATGATTAGGATCATATACAGTGCCAATGCACTGCTGGCACTGCAACAGGACAAACTGTCTCTGAGAGATTACACGATTAAGTTCACTTCAATGATGATAGAAGTGAGCGACTTAATCCCGAGTCTGGCCATTGCGGGGTACACAAATGGGCTAGTACCCTACTCCCCTCTGGCCCTGAATCTTACGCTCCATAAAGTGGAGACCTTACCTGACCTCTTCCAACGAGCTCAATCATTCATTGAGGTGGAAGAGCAGAATGAAAACAAGCTAGTGGAACTTGAGAACACTTGCTTCAAAAAACAAAAGTTCGAGAATAAGAGCTACAATGACTCCTCGAACAGATACACTGGCAATGCGGCTAATTCCTTCAGAAAGGAATGGAAGCCTAAACGTGATAACAAGCTGTATCAAACATCCACCAAACAGTCGCCAAGGGGTCCACCTCAACCACGGAAGGATCGGACCCCACTAACAATCAGCAAAGGCGAGCTGTTTGAGAAATTGAAGAACAGAGCGGATCTGCCCGCTCCTCGCTCTATGGACCCTGCAACCAAGGATAGCCGTCAAAAAGGTGGAAGATTATGTAAATTCCACAAGGACCATGGCCATCTGACGGACTATTGCAGGGAGTTCTCGATTTATGTCGAGCAATTGATCTCGAACAGTGAACTTGACAACCTGGTCAGAGGATCCCGAGGTCGAAATGATTGCAAGCCTGACACGAAAGGGAAGCGCCCACAGTCTCCTTCACCAGACAGCGACAATAGCGAGGACCACCCACGGAAAACCATTCATATGCTATTTGATGGTAGACCCACAGGAAGGCTAGCATAACTAAGAAGAGTAGGAATAAGCTGTCATCCAAAGGTCCTTGCATCTGGCACACAGACAACAGACAACATACAACAATACTACGCTTAGTATTGAGCACGTTATTCCTTAGAGCCTCTTAGTCTATATGTTAGTTTAAATTGCAAAGTAGAAAAATTAGATTTTACTGTTATAATTTACATTCTCAATAAAATTTAGATTTATCATCTACCTACGACTCCAGCTAGCACCCCACATTATAAATCTATTTTGTCGCTATTTCCTTAATAGATTAAAATCGTTTTGATACATTACGATTCAACCCAATCTTGTCGCTTCAGCCTAGATATGGGTCCAAAAAGTTACTCTGTCGCTACAGCCAGCGTTCAACCACACATTAGGGTCTAAAAGTAGAGTCCTAGGTAGTTGATAGGTACAAGTGAACTCAACCACAAGAGGTTCTAAGTACCCACCACACGTACCAGAATCTATTATGTCGCTACGGCCTTAATAGATTAGTATCGTTTTGTTGCTATAGCCTTAACGATTCAGCCCCATCTCGTCGTTACGACCTTGATGCGGGTCGTTACGGCTGGAGTTGAACTACATAGTAAGGAATCTTGAGTACAATTCTAGAGTCTTTAGGTCTAGAAAAATCGTATCTTAATATTTTCTATCTTCCGATTCTTTTTTCGATATTTTGTTTTCAACTTATTATTTTGATCGACATTGTGAGTTTTTGTTAATTGTGAAGTTTAATTCATTTCGCGAATTTAACCGTAGACTGAGTTATGACTCGCGAATCTAGTTTCGGGTCTTTGTTACAATTCAAAGAAATAAAGTAAATAAACAATTAATTAAAAAAAAAGCAAAGTGATTCATTAATAATATTCAAAAAGATTACAAAATATTCTAAAAAACATAAATGACTAAAAGTTTCTATTCTTGAGCAGCTTTGTCCTTCATCTTATCCAACGCATCCTTGTTCTTCTCGAGCTCGTCAAGATGCTTCTCTACCCATGTCATAATATCCGTGATATAGTCAGGGGGCAGAGCGGGAAACACAGAAGGTCCAAAGAAGATGAGCTCTTGGAGTTGGTCGGATTGATATCGCACATCCAACTCCAACCCTTCAGCTTTCCCAGAGAGCATGGACTTATCCTTCGAAAGCACCAGGATCTCTTCTTCCGCGCTAGCTAGTTCGCTTTTCAGTCCCGTGGTCTCTTTCTTGAATTGGGCAACTTGTTTCTTCAAATCAGCAACAGTAGCCTCAAGTGAGACTACATGCCAAATCTCACCTCCAACCTGATCTTTCAGACTTTCAACTTCTTTAGCATGATTAGCGGAGGTGGTTTTCAACTCTTTACGAAGTCCCAATATCTTCGTGATATATTCGTCGATCTCTTTCTGCTTAGACTCGATCGTCTTATCCTTTTTCGGCAGAATGTTGTCACACATATTCTCCATCCGAGACTTCACGTTCTTCAGCTTGACAAGGGCTTTCTCGCTCTTCTTGAACTTCGTGTCAAGCTGATTATATTGTTCCTGGAGCTTCTCAGTATCATGGATGGTATCGACACTATAGCACGCATGAGCCATGTAGCAAGCAGCAGTCATGTGTCGAAGAAGCTCGTTTCTACACCACCGCTCGGACTGGCCCATTAAGAGTGACATCGCTTCCTTCCTAACCTCAGCATCAACATTAAAATCTAGAAGAGGCACACTAGAAGTATAGAGCTTGTAGCCAGTGGGGGGTGGAGGCGCGGATCGAGAACTTGAACCCCTCTCGAATGTCCGTCGAGGCTCAACACTTTTGTCTTTTTTCAATCGAATCAATTTGGCCTCTCGGAATCGCTTGCGCATATAGAGAGGAACGGTGTCAAAGTATAAAAGCGATCGCTTTTTCCCGCTCTGAAGCTCTTTCTCTGTTGATCTTCAACCACATCTTCAAAAGTAAAATCTTCCCTTTAGCAAAGGACA
>LFYR01001409.1:38111-49722 GCA_001185155.1 Zostera marina
CGTTCTGTTTTTACTTCGTGTTAATCAAGATTATCAACAGGTGAGTAAGGATTGCAATGCCTTCTTACCATGGCTGGAACAAAAGGCCGGGACAGAAATATCCTCGAAACTTTCAATTGGACACTCCACATGTGGCAGGTTTGTTCTTCTCTTTAATGTGATCAATCTATCTTAGATCGAGTTATTTGTTATACCTTTTTTAGTACAAGGTTGGATTGTCGTGCTTCTTAACTCGCAATTTATCCCATCAACGGACCATGAAACCATCAACGACGTCTAGTGAATCAAAGGTATCTTATCAAAAGATGAAGGGAGATTATCATAAGTACCTTGCGGAGTTTAAGGTAGGGTTTAGAGGGCTGTAGCCGCGGACGAGACCATGAAAGCTTATTAGAGGGCTGTAGCCGCTGCTCAGGTGATATTGCCTTTGGCTTGTGTACAGTGTTGGATTTGTTGATCAGAATTAGATAAATTGCTTATGAGATATATTGTAAATGCTTTTTTTTTTGCTTTTCATTTTTTATGCAGCGGTCATGTTTAGATGAGGTTAATTACCAAAATTGACTATTCTCAAGTTTATATATACCAGAGTTAATTGAACTCATGCAACTCATAAGGGATCGATTTTTCATACCATATTTAATTTACCTATTATTTATTCATTTTAATGCAGAGATGGGTATAATGTGAATGGCTATATCATGCTTAAGTTTAATTCAACTATTAAGTGATTTATATTTTTTCCAAGGTGCCATCCAAAGAAGTGAGTAACTGAATTAAATCTGATGATTATGCTTGTGAGTTGTAACTTAAATAAATGTTGTTTTTGTTTTGTTTTTCATTATGTTTAATTGTTTATGCAGGATTTATCCGTCGGAATTTATTCAAAATTCTAAAACATGAAAAGGATGTACACTTCTCATTCAGAAGTGTTCGTAGTATGCATTCATCAAAATTCTGTTTGAATATCTCCGGCGACACGCCATCTTCAAATCGTCTTTTGGATGCAATAGCAAGTCATTGTGTCCCATATGAAGATGTTCTTGATGAGATTGAGCTCCCATATGAAGATGTTCTTGATTACTTAGAATTTTGTGTGTTAATTCGTCCGCACATCCGATTCTCTCAAAAAGGGTTTCTTGGTCCATTTGGTTGTTCCGTCTTGATTTTTGGTTTAATCTTAAATCCGTATGAAAAATTTAATTTTTGCGAAAATAACCCTCTAACTTTAATCAAATTACACCTATAAAATTTGTAATATAAATCAATAAATTTTTTTTCAAAAGTTTTCAAAAAACCGACTGATTTGATGTGTCAAAAAACTGACTCTAATTTCATTTTTTTAATTAAACCAAAAGTAATTCCTACAATCTATTAAAACACCTATAAAATTAAACAAATACGACCTAAAACACCTTTAAAATTGCAAACCCTATAATTGTAACAAGATGTGAGGTCGAGATTGGCCGACCACAAGATAATAACTTGCCACCGTTCATTTTGTATATATATTGAGTTAGGATTTAGGAATATGATAATATTTTTTATATAAATTAAGATTTTCCAAAAATTATTTTGATATATTGTATAATTACGTAGATGTAGATAGTTATGTTTTATTTTATGGTTGGATTTAAATCAAATATACCTAAATTTTTAATAGTTAAATTAACCAATACATTTTTAGACTTGAGCCATTTGAAAAACTTAAATCTTTTTGTCGATTAATTAAACCAATTAGAAAAAAAAATCAAATTAAGATAAATTTTTTATCCAAGTGTAAGGTGAATTCTATTAATATTTAATTGAATTATCAAAAAATAATTAAATAATATCATAATTACTTTTACACAAAGAAAATTATTTAATATCATAATTAAATAATATCATAACCTAACCCTAATTCACTAATACACAAAGAAATTAGTTCAATATATTGGTCAAAAGATTAGATTTCATTTATAATGAATGATCTTATGGTTAGGTTAGGATTAGGTTTAGTGTTTGAGTTACCTGAATATTTAAAGTTCATATTTGGTAAGGATTAACCCGAACTATGCCAATACCTAATTACACTATTATGCATATATATTTAAATCAATAAAATATAATTTTTATAATATGTTCTATTTTTATGTCTATATAGTCATATACTACAAAAAAAAGTAGACAGTTTAAGCGAAATAAAGTAAACGTAATTTCCAGTAAAAACACTTATAATCTAAGTTAACAGAATTTTCGTTAAATTTAATAAATTCAATTAAAAAATTTAACGGCTTTTAAATTATTTGTATGAGAATATCGGTTACAAATAGATAATAAAAAATTATTTTTCATTTTTCAATATCCCTCTTACAAAATAGTAACCAATTTTATAATATGTTTTATTTCTATGTCAACTATATATATAATTAAATGTATAAATTTTATAATATAATCCATAATTACTAATTATGTTTTTTTAATTTAACCAACGTAAAAAAAACTAAATATTAATAAATAAATTTTAAGATTTTATTATATTGAAATAAAATTCTAATATAAAACATAAAAATTTTAAAAAAAAATCTTTAAATAATAAAATAATTAATGTAAAAATTATAAAATAATAATGAATTATATAAAATGATGATTTTGCGATTTCAGAACCGACGAGGTCGAATCTATATTTCAGAACCAATTTCGCGATTCGTGACATTCTGACGACCCTACTCATCCTATATTATTTATAATACAAAATATTTATAATTTTTTGATTAAGGTGCAAATTTATATTAAAAAATACATGAGATAAATACTTAATATATTATATATTATATAGAGATCGATAATATCTTTTTAAAGATAATATATATAATTATTTTAGAGATAATATATTTTTTATAAAAAATATATTTGTTAAATTGATGAAGCACTGAATCTACTACCAGGGGCTCACGGTGGTGCGAGGTGATGCCGGAAGCTCTGGAGTCCACGACGCGCGCTCTACGTCAAATACCTGCAAGTAGAAACTAGGCAATTCTTGTGAGAATCGGCGAGTCTCTTAGTGATGCTTTGGTGAGAGTGGAACTTGTGTTGTGCCTTTGAGTGTCCCCTTGGGACCCTTTTTATAGGGTCTCGGAGGGCGTGATCAAAGGCAGATATCGCGCCTATTTCCATATATGGGTGCATTTATGGTGTTGGCTGGCGGCGAGTAACGGTCGTAAATCGGCAATTCAGGAATGGAAATTGCCTATTTAGGGCAAACTCCCCGAGTTTCCAGGGGCGAGATGTGCAGTCTACCATATTGCCGATCTGGGCCCTAACTCGCCGACTTATCCCTAAAGTCGGCGATTTAGTAGTCCAATCGGCGATTTATGGGGTAACTCGGCGATTTTACGATGAACTTGTTCCGCACCGTGAGAGGCTTCCGGGGGTCCGGCGTAAAGCGACGGAACCCTAGTCCTTGATGAAAGACGTTACTGGGAATGACTGCCATAGTCAGGCATGTCTCACCAGTACTCCCCCTGAAGAGAGCACAAGAAACATGCGTGTATCGCCAGTACCCCCACCAACCAAGGTTCTGTGTGTGATCCGCATCAAGGCTAAAGCGACAAGATGAGATCGAATCATTCCGCCACAGTGACGTACTGATTCCGTATCCATTAAGGCCTAAGCAACAGAATGGATTGACTCTGGCCGGGTCGAACCGACAGAATCGAGTTCCAGGCCAACGGAACTACCTGTTTATAGTCTAACCCTGATCGAGAGCAACTGTTCTGTGTTTATCAAGGCCGGAGCGACGAGATTGATTCGATTCTGGCCGAAGCGACAGAATCTGATTCTGGCCGAAGCGACAGAATCTGATTCTGGCCGAAGCGACAGAATCGAGTTCTAGCCAAAACAATATAACTATGGTTTATAGTCCACCCTGATCAAGAGCGACTTTATGTCCGCAACGACGGTGAACCCATCAATGCAAGTAAGCGGAATGATGGGTTCATACCATTATGTCTAAAGCGACAGAATGATCTTTAGTCTATCAAGACCAAAGTTACAAGATAGACCTGATTATGGCCGAAACGACAGAATTATACCTGTAAAAAGAAAACATCCTACAAAACAACTAGATCAGTCTAAAATGCATATTATTATTGACCAATTGAACTTACCATGCGATTTTACCTATCGTGATATTCTCCTTTTGCTCGAACCAATCCTTGGAAAATCTGGCCGAAGTGACATATTTACCGTGTTCATATTTGACGACTTCCGACCGGAGCGACAGAAGTGTCGGGAGAGTTTGTGATACTCTCCCCCGAAATTTGACGATTTCCCACCGAAGCGATAGAAATGTCGGGAGAGCTTGTGATACTCCCCCCTTTAATACTTGCATAGAAATGTGCCATATTATGGTTGAAGTGGTAGGAGTGTCGGAGAGAGTTTGTGATACTCCCCCCCCGAATTGCGACGACTTCCGGAGCGACAGAAGTGTCGGAATTGTGACAACTTCTAGCCAAAGCGACAGAAGTGTTGAGGAGAGTTTCTGATACTCTCCTCCTGTGATCGAGACGACTTTCGGCTAGAGTGACAGAAGCGTCGGAGAGAGTTTGTGATACTCCCCCTGAAATCGTGCCGTTGTGACAGATTTTTGAGTTATGTTTTCGATGTTTCTGTCTGAAGCGAAAGAAATATTGAGGAGAGCTTGTGATACTCCCCCCGAGAATCATGTCAACATGACAGATTTGAAATATTGATGTTTCCCTCTGAAGTAACGGAAGTATTAGAGAGACCTTGTGATATTTCCTCCGAGAGTTTGGGAATGAATTGAATAAATTTTCGAAATATTTTGATTATCAATGAACTATCTTTTGTCTTTTCTTTGTTAATTTTTCATATAAATTATCTTTAAATTGTAACTTAGGCTCGAAACTAGATTCACAAGCCGTAACTTAACCACCCTGGACTAAGTTAGACTCTGCTAACCCTCGCTTAGCCACTCTGGACGTAAGTTTGGTCGTACGAATCGTAGTTCAGTCATCAGTTAAATTTGCGGATAATTTATATCTCCAAATTAACGCAGAGTTGCAAAGAATAGTACAAATAATAAACGAAAAGATAAGATGTACAATATTATTTGGAATCCTAGGGTTAGATTCGTAATTTAGGACTACAACTCTAGATTTGAACCATGGTGTTTTTAGCCAAGCTCTGGCCATAGCGACAGAGTGACTCTCGATCCTCATCAAGGCCATAGCGACAAGATGGGATAGGATCATTAAGGCCAAAATGACAAAATGATCTTTGATCTATTAAGGCCACAGCAACAAAATTAACACCAGGGTATCATTGATTGTAGTCGCAAATATATAGAATTTATGGTTTGATTCGTAAATGGGAGTCGTAACTTAGATTCTTAAGTTGCACCTTGGACTTGTAAATCGTAAACTTGACTTGTAATCGTAATTTAGACTCTTTGTCGTAAATTAGATTTTGTAATCATCACTTAGACTCGTGGGTCGTAAGCTAGATCTGAGTAACGGGTGTCATCCAGCCAAAGCGATGGATTGATCCCTATTAAATTATCCATTGTTAATTTGCCGTATTAATCCTAGAACCATAACGTAGGCTCGAAACTGGACTCGTAAATCGTAATTTAGACACTCTGGCCGTAAACTAGATTTTGTAACCCCCACTTAGCCACTCTGGACGTATGTTTGGTTGTATAACCCCCACTTAGGCAGTCTGCCCGTAAGCTTGGTTATAATTAAGAGTCGTAATTCAGCCGTCAGTCAGATTCGCAGACAATTCCCAAACCGACTCAGAATTACAAAAAATCATAGGTGTAGTCACTTTTCATCGTAATTTAGACTTGTACGTCGTAAATTAGATTTTGAAAGAGAATTTAGATTCGTAAATATTTGGAATATTAGGGTTTGATTCGCAAATATTTGTGAGAGTCGTAATTTATATTCTTAAGTCGCGCCTTGGACTCGTAAATCGTAAACTAGACTTGTAATCGTAATTTAGACTCTTAAGTCACGCCTTGGACTCGTAAATCGTAAACTAGACTTGTAATCATAATTTAGACTCTTTGTCGTAAATTAGATTTCGTAACTATCACTTTGACTTGTGAATAGATGATAGATAAGGTCGAAGCGACGGATGTCACCCAGCCGAGGCGATGGGTGATTGATCCGTCTGAAGTGATGGATGATTATTCTAAATATGATATGGCACACATATCGCATATGGCACACTTATTCCGGAAGTGGACCGAGAGAAACACTGGAAGTGAAAAAAGTAAAAATCCCCATACTCTTTTTCTTTTTTTTTTACCGAAACGACGAGGCGAATCCAACCGTGGCGATGGATTTTCGTTTTGGTCAAAGAGCTGGGCTATGAGTGGTCTTATTCAGCCAAAGCGATGAATAAAGACGATGATCGAATGGATGATTCAAGTGAGGGAATCGCCTACTCAGTGTGGGAATCGTCGATTCAAGTGGGAATCAGCGACATTCACTGAAAATAGGCGAGTTTGCCCCTAAATAGGCGATTTTTGCTTGGGAAAAATCCAACCTGTGCGAAGATGTAAGTTCCAAAGCAAAGGATGACTTGACTGAGCTTGTTCAAGAAACAAAGAAAAAATCGGCGATTTAGGAATCTAAATCGACGACTTTGACTTTGGGAGTTTTTGAACATAGTCGTGGACAACACTCATAGCTTAGCAGACGATATTCCGGATCGGGCGATTCGCAAGGCTAAGTCGGCGATTTAAGAATAAATCAGACTTGAGGCGAGAATCGGCTACTGTCAATCTAAGTCGACGACTTAGTTGACAAAGTCGGCGAACCCTCCGGGAGAGCTCATGCCGGACTTTGCAAAAAAAATCGCGATTACGACGGGATACCGGTCCGGTTGTTCGGTAGTTCCACAGACGGCGCCAGCTGATGAAGCATTGAATCTGCTACCAGGGGCTCGCTATACGTCAAATACCTGCAAGTAGAGACTAGGCGATTCTAGTGAGAATCGGCGAGTCTCTTAGTGATGCTCTGGTGAGAGTGGAACTTGTGTTGTGCCTTTGAGTGTTCCCTTGGGACCCTTTTTATAGGGTCTCAGAGGGCTTGATCAAAGACGGACATCGCACCAATTTCCATATATGGGTGCATTTATGGTGTTGGCTGGCAGCGAGTAACGGTCGTAAATCGACGATTCAGCTATGGAAATTGCCTATTTAGGGCAAACTCCCCGAGTTTCCAGGGGCGAGATGTGCAGTCTACCATACTGCCGATTTGGGCCCTAAGTCGGCGATTTGGTAGTCCAATCAGCGATTTATGGGTTAACTCGGCGATTTATGGGTTAACTCGGCGATTTGACGATGAACATGTTCTGCACCATGGGAGCCTTCCGGGGGTCCGGCGTAAAGAGACAGAACCCTAGTCCTTGTTGAAAAGCGTTGCTGGGAGTGACTGCCATAGTCAGACATGTCGCACCATAAATAATAATTATTATATTATAAAATAATTAAATTTTATAAAAATTATTTTTATTTAAAAATTAAATTTAAAAAATATATGAGATAAATACTTAAAATATTATATATTATCTAGAGATCGAGATCGATAATATATTTCTTATAGAAAATATATTTGTTAAATAATAATTATTATATTTTATAAAAATTAAATTTAAAAAATATATGAGATAAATACCTTAAAATATTATATATTTTCTAGAGATCGATATAATATATTTTTAAAGATAATATATATTATTATTTTAGAGATAATATATTTTTTATAGAAAATATATTTGTTAAATAATAATTATTATATTTATAAAATAATTAAATCTTATAAAAATTAATTTATTTAAAAATTATATTTCAATATTTCCACTTTTTCTACTTTTCCCACTTCTTTTCTACTTTTCCCACTTCTTTTACTTCTAATATTCATTTCTAACTACTTAAAAAAAAAAATCTCAAACGTCGACCTCTCTTCCGACTACCCCAACTAGGTAAAATCTTCCCCATCTTTATTCCTATTCTAGTTCTGGCGAGTGCCTATGGACGACGCAATATCAAATTTCCAGCACAGGCGAGGTCGATTCGACCTCGCCGGTGGGTGCTGAGCGAGTTCCCAGCGAGTTCCCTAACCCTAACCCTAACCCTAACCCTAACCGGTCGATTCGACCTCGTCCTATGGAAGACGCATAACAAATTTCTAGCTTCGGCGAGATCTAACGAGTTCCCAGCACCAATGCGTGAGGACGACGCATAAAAATTTCCAGCATGTGCTATCAACAAATATGATCCAGCATGAATGCATGATCATGTTGAAACTTGAAGTTTAACCGGAGAGGATGAAAAATTACGTTCGCGTTTTGATCTGGTTTCTCCATAATCCGCATCTACTAATTTAATCTGAGCCAGTGCGGCAGGCCCAGATAATTTCTTCGGAACAAGTCCACGTAATCTCTGATACTCAGCTTCAAGCTTGGTAATCTTCTTGACATCTTCCAAATGCTGTTTGTTGGCAACTTGTACAGATCGTACGCTCATATTCTTCTCTTCGGTTCTGATTTCAACATGATTGGATTTCAACTCGTATTTGATGGAACTCAATTCCTTTTCACTCGCCTCCTGAAACTTGGTCTTTAAGAGCTCGATCTGAGATTGGACTTGAGCCCTGTCTTCGCTCAACTTCATCAACAGACTGGAACAGTCTTGGAGAGACCTCGAAAGAGCATCGTTTTCGGCATTAGCATGAAGGATTTGTTCCTCCAAGACATTTACTCTTACCTCGAGTTCAAGGTTGAGTTTCTCCTAGTGTTGGGTGCTTGCGAACACATCATCATGTAACTTCTGCTCACTCTCTTCCTTGCCGATTCTCATCTCTTCCATACAGTCTTTCAAAGCGCTGTCGAGATGCATCGCTTGGTCTTTGGCCGTAAGCTCTAGAACCGTCACCGACTCTAGGTTATTCGATCTTAAGACTAAAAGCCTGGGCCATTTCTCACCTGGAGACGGCTTCTTCCGCAACTTTGATGTGTTGCTTGATCAATGCGTCCTTAATGGTGAGCTCTGCTTGGGCGCAGGATAATTGCTCTGTTAGAGTTTTTACCTGATCCTCTATTTCAAATAACTGCATATATCTTTCTTGTGGATGAAGTTGAACGTAATCCAAGATATTGTTCTTCGTCGGATCGTTATTCTAAAAAAAAATAACCAAAAATGATAGAAACTGGAAATATAAGGTTAGGGTTGCAAAATGAAAGTAATGAACAAACCTAAAGTTGATTCTCAGGAGTTGTTTCATCATTCGGAGCATCTACGACTGCTACATACGTTGAATTTTTCAACGAAGACCGCTTCTTCCAAGACCAACTCCGACGATCATCAGTCCTGGTTAAACAACACAGATGGTGGTAGGAGCAGCAATTGGAACAACACAACTAGGTCAAATAACACTGATATGTTGAAGACATTGAAAGAGATGCATCACTTGATCACTGCACTTCCATTCGGATCCAATTAATTCAATTAAAGATTGCATTTTTAATTTACATTAGCATATATTCCATGATTTCTTGCAGCAATTCAACAACAGCTATGTCCTTGAAAAAGGAAAGATCGACCTGCTAGTACGTACACACTATTAAGTTGCAGAATGTGATTGATTGAGTGGTCTTGTTTGCTCTTAATTATTCATTTATTAACTATAGAAACAGCCGCTAGCTAGAATCAGTGAGAAAGATATGGGTTTTCTTATACTATTTTTTAAGAATATTTTCTATTGTTTTTCTACTATGATTGATATTCCTTGAATATTTTTTATGTTTATTTTTTCAGGTATTTTTTATAGGGTGGATTATTGAAGGTTACAAACGAATCTGAATTCTAAGACGAGTTGTAATATAATAGCACGTAAGGAGCCTCTTGTTTGATTAGGAGATGTGTTGGGTGCTAATTGGGTTTGTTGTAAATAAATTAAATAGCAAGTAATTTTTGGGTAATTTTAATTTTAAAAGTTGGTAGGTGGACTGGTAGCTCAATTTATAATTTTAGTTCTAAAATATTTTTCATTTAATCAATAAGTAAATTAAAGGGAATGTGTTACAATCAAAGTTTTTAATTTAAAATATATTGATTTAATTCTGAATTTAAATGATTTTCTACTCAATTTTTTGACTAATATTTCTTGATGGGGGTGAAACCCGACCAGTACTCCAAGACGCGCAAGCAAGCGCCAAGCAGGGAACTCCGCGGGAAACAGGACCGGAACTCAAGTGCGCAGAGCTCTGCTTCGCTAGGAATTCTTCTACTCCAAATGACTTGCCTTCAATGAGTGGGGGGTGTCCTCTATTTATAGGGGTTCTTATGGGGGTAATCTAGTCATTTGGGCAGTAACCGCCTAACTGCCTAACTGATCAGATCGGGTCCCGAGATCGACTTTCCAGAGATCGACTTTCTGGGGGTCGACTTTCCTGGTGATCGACTTTATTCAGAAGTCGATCCTCTGGAAAGTCGATCTTCCTAGGATTCGACTTGGGACCTCCCCAACCCTAGAATAGGTACCTTAACTCATCTTAGGCTATCCGGACTTCTAGTTGCTGGTAGGTTGTGACCATGTTTGGGATACTGTATCACCAGTACTCCCCCCTCCTCTGCGTATTAGATACTTTGGGATCGAATACGTCTTTTAGTACTATGGTCTGTGTGTTGGACTTTGTACTATCAGTATTCCCCCCTTTTTGCGTGATGGGATGTGGGTTTTTGGGGATGTCCCAGGATGCGAGATCCTCTCTCACCAGTATTCCCTCCCTCTCTACGCCTGCGAGGTTGTATCTATGCTTCCACGGAGGTTGTCACGCGCTTTTGCTAACTATTGTCCGGTTCGTCCTAGCCGAAGCATACTCCTTACGCACCTACCTGGCCTGATTTTCCCGCAGAACCCTGCTTGCCCACCTTGACGCCTTTCCTGAGCTATCTTTGAGCATTGTTCGGGTTCCCTTCCCTGTGGCGGGTTTAGAGAGTACCCGACCCCCTCCTTTCGCTCGCCTTTCTGCGACAGGGGTTGAGTGTGATCCCTCGTCTACCTACGTTCATCCGTAGGTGAGGATTATTATATGAATTCTTGCCCCCTCCTTTTGCTCGCCTTTCTGCGACTGAGGCTAAGTGTGATTCCTCGTCTACCTACGTTCATCCGTAGGTGAAGATTATTATTTGAATACTTGCTCCCTTCTTTTGCTTGCCTTTCTGCGACTGAGGCTGAGTGTGATTCCTCGTCTACCTACGTTCATCCGTAGGTGAGGATTATTATTTGAATACTTGCCCCCTCCTTTTGCTCGCCTTTCTGCGACTGAGGCTGAGTGTGATTCCACGTCTACCTACGTTTATCCGTAGGTGAGGTTAACTTTTTGAGCTTATCCCTCGTCTAACCTACATTCTTCCGTAGGTGAGGTTTGCTCTTGAGTACTTGCCCCCCTCTGTCTACGTTTTTTGTAGAACGGGGTGTGTCTTTAGCCGATGTGTCCCTCGTCTAACCTACGTTCTTCCGTAGGTGGGGTTCAATTTTGAGTAAATCCCTCGTCTAACCTACGTTCTTCCGTAGGTGGGGTTCGCTTTTGA
>LFYR01001409.1:91584-103745 GCA_001185155.1 Zostera marina
CATACTTTTAACTTAAATGTCGAAAGCACTCCACAAAATCAGTAAGTAAAAATTTGTAATCTATTTGATTTTCATATTTTATAACCTTATAATATTTTTTTATTTTAGAATGACAGGATCTCCAAATATTTCAATTGAAACAGATTCGCAACAGAAAAACAAATATAAAGAAAAGGAGAAGAAGAAGAAAGATAAGAACATGAAAAAAAGAAGAAAAAATTGAAAGGCAGGTTACTTTAAGTAACTTTTGAATCGTAAACAAAAATTAAAGTTAAAATAAAGATAAATGATTGTAAATGGTTGGATATATTTTTAAATGAACGGTTAATATATATTTGGATGAATGGTTGAATATATTTTTGGATGAATTATTGAATATATTTTTGGATGAATGGTTAAATATATTTTTGAATGATTGATTTAATATATGTTTGGATGAATGGTTAAATATATTTTTGGATGATTGATTTAATATATGTTTGAATAAATGTATATTATATATTTTTATTGTAACAGGTTATATGAATGAGTTTTTTGTAAGGTCCTAATGAACACCCATGCGAAACAAAATTATTATTTTTTCTCTTTAAAAATTTGCGACCAACTAGTTTGTCGCTAAGTGTAGTTCGTCCAAAATACTAGCAAATAGCGACCAACCAGGTGGTCGCCTATAATTTCACGTCAAATTTTTGTGACCAACCAAGTTGGTCGCTCTTATGGTAGCGCCAATTTTTTACGACCAACTTTAATGTTGGTGCCAAATTTTTGCAACCAACCAAGTTGGTCGCCCTTATGATGACGCCAATTTTTTGGGACCAACCAAGTTGGTCGCTCTTATGTTGGCGCCAAATTTTTGCGACCAGCCAAGTTAGTCTCCCTAATGTTGGCTCTAAATTTTTGAGACCAACCAAGTTGGTCGCCTAAATGTTGGCGCCAAATTTTTGCGACCAACCAACACCCTTATGTTGGCGCCAATTTTTTGGGACCAACCAAGTTGGTCGCCCTTAGGTTAGCGTCAAATTTTTGGAACCAATCAAGTTGGTCTCCCATATATTGACACCAAAAATTTGGTCAGATTTAGATTTATTGAGCAATCAACCAATTTTTTGGTCGCTTTTTCTATAAGCGACCAACTTATGCCTTTTTGCGACCAACTTGGATTGTCGGTCGAAAAAAAGCATTTTTCTTGTAGTGGTCATACGGGAAGAGAGTATGTTCATTTGCTAAAAGAGCCATTTGTGCAGTTAATTTTCGTACCATTTCATCGGTCACTTGGTTAGTGTTGTCGAACATAACCTTCCATTTTGTACCTTTTTCTGGATGGTTTAGGGAGTGGTCTTTTGTGCGACCACGACCCTTCTTCTTTGGAGGCTCATTATATATGGATGGCCTCGCATCTAATTTACATATTTAAGATTTAATATTTAATAAAAATCATGATAATATTTTAATTACGAAAAATAAACTAACCACCAGACGGGATGTAACCATCGCTAGTGCCATGAACGGTGTGATAACACCAACCAGAACGAAAAAAGTAAATATAATCTGAAATATTACAATTTTAAAATAAAATTAATTAATTTAAATTAAATACATACCCAGACACTAGTATACGGGGTCTTGGTCTGACACAAATTTTTTCCATTGTAAAGAATCAGTTGGATGACTAAGAAATCCGTCGTCCTTACGTTTGGAGTGGTGCCATATCATTTCTTCATTAATTTTGGAACACAAATACAATCTCTTCAAATGTGGAATCAATAGAAAGTGACAAAGGCATTTCGTAGGAATACGTTTATTTTTCTGAACGCCTTCGACGACCCACCTACACGTTCCACAATCTGGGCAAGTTTCTGCGTCTGCATACTCATTTCGATATAAAATACAATCGTTGCGACATTCATCGGGAATAGCACGACGCATGAGGGATAAAAATTTCTGAACACTTTTATCACTCCAATGATTGTCGCATTTCAACTGATATAATTCCAAGATAAAAGTGAGTTTCGAAAACTCTGTGCAACCTATATATAACTGTTCTTCACCTTCTTTTAGACGTCGTAAGAATGAATCATCATATCTGTTCTCTGGATCTAAAGGCCGCCATACTAGGTCCTTTTTTTTGTAGTGCTTGATGCTATAATGGTTAAATATATGAGCATCACGTAACGCCACGCACAGTATGTCAAGGACAATTTTCTCCCTGATGTTATCAACGTCCTTCTTGCTCCAAAGTACCGGCTCACCTAGAGATATGTATTCCATGGTGGCCATTACGTATAGCCTTGTATCTTCATGATTTTTAATGAATAATGCTTGAGGAAAATAAGGAGATTGTTCGCAAACCTAATTAGACAAGTGGTGGTTTGAATAAATCCCTCTGACGTAATGATCCAACCATGCACACTGCAAAAAATTATACGACGTAGTGTTAGATTATTACCTCGTTCTATTTAAAACATATAACAACCTAGTGTTTATTCACTTACCATATTCTTATAATGTTTAATCATATTCTCGTTGTCTTCGTAGGGAGAACAGTAGATGCATTTCTTCTTTGTTATATACAACTGTATCAAATGCCAATTACCATACACTTCATGGGCTCTAATATAGTATGAATCATGTCCCATTTGTCTACTTTTTCGCTCAATATGTTCTTGAGCTCGCCAAATTCGGTCATGTTCAAGTTCCTGGTAAGAGCAATTCCTTTAATTTTTTTCTAATTCAATCAAATACAACCGTCATGCACAAGTTCAGAATTATTTAGAAAAGTGTTACGGATGAAGCCTCTACCTTATCGATCGACAATGACTTGGGAGCAATTTCTGAACTTTCCGAGAAGACTGGAGCGCCGGCGGCCAACTTGCCCATCGTCGATGAGGAATCAGGAGTTGCCCTCACGACGACCCCATTGGAATCAGCCAGAGACCGCTCGACCCGATTAAAGAAACCCTCTATTTGGGTGACCGATTATGTGAAGTAAAGATTGCAAGAAGACCCTGAATTTCCTTCTTTTATTTTAAGAAACTTCAAGTTAGATTAATTACATTTTAATCCAATATTGTAATTTCATTTAAAAAGACAAAATTGTAATTTCCATTTTATCAATTAAAAATTAAAGAATTTCCCTAATCCATCTCTTCCACCCCAACACCCCGATATTCACCGATCCTCCAAGTAACCGCCGCCGGTCTCCCATCGCCGTCCAGATCAACGCTCGCCGATCGCCGGTCCTTATCCGGCCGTCTACCGTCCAGAATCTGTCCACGTTGCCCTCCATTTCGATTCTTCCCGCTCTGCGGCATCTCGTACATTCTCTCCCCTGATCACATCACCGCAAATTCCTGTCCGGACCGACCCTGTTCCAGTGCTCTTCCTCACGATTCTTGGATCGCCTTGCTCTCGTCATAAATATCTAGATCGTATTCCGATCTTAGATCGGAGACACTAGAGCTCCACAGGTCAAATTAATCCTCATCGGTGATTGGGGATAGTCTTGATACTCTTTACCTGTATCAATTGGTGCTTTCAAATTTGACAGAATTTTATAGTAGTAAAATAAGTGGCAGAATGGAGGCAGCCTCGGTATACGTGAAGGAAATATTTGACATCACCCAAGCTGTGGGAAAATGGACACACTATCTGTTGGGAAGGTATTTCACCATCAAAACTGATCACAGAAGCCTCAAAAACCTACTCACACAGGTAATTCAGACCCCTGAACAACAGGTGTTCCTCTGCAAGTTGCTTGGTTATGACTTTACTATCATCTACAAGCCCGGGAAATATAACCAAGTAGCTGATGCTCTCTCTAGGTGTTATGAGAAAGAAGAAATCCTATACTCCACCAAGATGGAATTAGAAGAAAGGACTCTATTAGCATATTCAGGTCCCCTAAATTCATTAATTTCAGATCTCAAAGAATTCAACAAAGTGTCTCCCGAAATCCAAGTTCTAGCACAAAAAATCAAAGATGAAAATCTGCAAGCACAAGGTTATGAAGTCAGAGATGGTCTAATTTTCTACAAGGGTAAATTCTATATCTCCAATGAATCTGAATTTATGCTAAAACTTCTAAAAGAATTACATGATGGTCATATTGGAGGTCATTCTGGTATTGATAGAACTTTTAATAGAGTTGCTACTAATTTTTGGTGGAAAGGCATAATGAAAGACATCAAAGAATACGTCAAAAATTGCTTAATATGATAGAAAATAAAACCAGTAAATCAAAAGCTCAGTGGTCTACTAATGCCCTTGCCCATTCCACCCTCTGTGTGGCATGATTTATCTGTGGATTTCATCACACATCTCCCCAAAGTTCAGAATAAATCCGTAATTGTGATTGTGGTTGACAGGTTGTCATCTAGGGGGTTTACCAGCCAATTACAATGCTCAAATGGTGGCTGATTTCTTTGTTAAGGAGATCATTCGACTCCATGGCTACCCCAACTCACTAGTCTCTGATAGAGACAAAATATTCACTTCGAAGTTCTGGAAGGAATTGAACAAGTTATGTAGAACCAAGCTGAATTTCACCTCAAATTATCACCTCCAAAGTGACGGCCAAACTGAAGTGGTGAATAGAGGAATTAAGATGTATTTCAGATCTCATACACATGATAAACCCAAGAAATGGCTGGATTTATTACCTTGGAAAGAACTATGGTTTAATACAAATTATAATGAATCTCTCGGAAGCACCCCCTTCCAAGTTTTGTTTGGCAAGGAGGCCCCAATTTTTCCTCAGTTCTTAGACACTAGTTCTTCTATTGAGGCAGTACAAAGCAATGTACAAGAAAGAAATGAAGCATTGGAGGCTGTCAAGCTCAACCTCACCCGAGCTCAAATCCGAATGAAGAGAATGGCCGACGGCATAGAAGACAGGTAGAATTCGAGGAAGGCGAATTAGTGCTAGTAAAGCTACAACCGTATAGGAAATCTTCAACTGCCTACAGATTTCACAATAAGCTTTGTTTGAAATTCTTTGGGCCATTCAGAATTAGAGAAAAAATTAGTCAAGTTGCATATCGGGTGGAACTACCTTCTGGAAGCAGAATTCTTGATAACTTCCATGTCTCTAAGCTAAAGAAATTTTTTGAGACAGCTTCAACTTCCTTGGACTGGCCCCCACTATTAGCTACCGAAAATCAACCTATACTATATCCTCTATCCATAATTGATTGCAGGACTATTGATCGGAATGGAAACAAGGTACCTCAATCCTTGGAGCTCTGGAGTGATGCATTATTAGAATATTCATCGTGGGAGGACGATAAAGAGCTACAAAGAGCTTTTCCATCTATCCACCTTGAGGACAAAGTGAATCTTTGGGGGGGGTGGCCATGTTACGGATGAAGCCGTTACCTTATTGACGGACAATGACTTGGGAGCAATTGCTGAACTTTCCGAGAAGACTGGAGCGCCGGCGGCCAACTTACCCATCGCCGACGAGGAATCAGGAGTCGCCCTCACGACGACCCTATTGGAACTAGCCCGAGACTGCTCGACACAATTAAAGAAACCCTCTATTTGGGTGACCGATTATGTGAAGTAAAGATTGCAAGAAGACCCTGAACTTTCTTCTTTTATTTTAAGAAACTTAAAGTTAGATTAATTACATTTTATTCCAGTATTGTAATTTAATTTAAAAAGAGAAAATTGTAATTTCCATTTTATCAAATACAAATTAAAGAATTTCCCTAATCCATCTCTTCCACCCCAACACCCGACGTTCACCGATCCTCCAAGTAACCGCCGCCGGTCTCCCATCGCCGTCCAGATCAACGCTCGCCGATCGCCTGTCCTTGTCCGGTCGTCTACCGTCCAGAATCTGTCCACGTTGCCCTCCTTCTCGATTCTTTCTGCTCTGCAGCATCTCGCACATTCTCTTCTCGGATCACATCGCCGCAAACTTCTGTCAGGACCGACCTTGTCCGCATGCTCTTCCTCGCGATTCTTGGATCGCCTTGCTCTCGTCTCAAACATCTAGATCGTATTCCGATCTTAGATCGGAGACACTAGAGCTCCACAGGTCAAATTAATCCTCATCGGAGATTGGGGATAGTCTTTATACTCTTTACCTGTATCAAAAAGTTACATGTACAATAACATATTTACCATTTTTATCGGGTCAATGTACTTGACAGAATGAGCGAAATATTGCCGATTTGCCATTTTCTGGTGGATAACTCTAATGAAAAGCGAGATGCACTGCACATACGAACAATCATGTTAGTGTAAGTAATGTTAAATAGATCTGACCTTCTTTTCCGGTGGTTCATTTTCCGGTGGATAGACCTTCTTTTACAGCAATTTCCTGTAATTTACCTCTCTCCTTAATGTCACGTATATTCATTTCAGCCCTGGTTACGTGGTTCTTTCACATCTTCTCTTTCATTATCCTTTCAATCCTAGCCTTCCTCACGTTTTCGTAAAATATTTATAATAATTTTAGCAGATAAATGACATGTAGGTCGAAGAACAATAAAACTTACATGTCTTTCTATTATCCTTTTCACAAGAGAACTAGGTTTGTGTTTTTTCATCTGGACGGATATGGGTTCATTGTCTAACCTGTCTTCTTCTCTCGAAAAAATGAATTATCTTTCTTGGTGTAGTAAAAGTTTTCTCATTTCCCACTTTACGACATGCTTGAAACGCTAAGCGACACACCTCTTCTATAAATACCGGGTCTTCTTGAGAAGACAGAACATATTCAGGCATAATTTTTTTGGTACCTATAACAATGTTTTAGAGCACATTATGTATATTGATTGTCATTTTATTAATTTCTTACGGATAATTACCGCTTGTTGAAGCTATATTATTCGCCTTATTCTCAACTTCAGGTACATCGATATCTAAATCAGTAAAATCGAAAGAGAGCTTCACATGGGAACCTACAAATTCCTTCCTTGTATTAAAAAGATCTGAATACGAACAAAATTATTGTTAGATATTAGTTGAAAATAAATTCGGAAAAATTTAAACACACATAATACCATCATGTGTTAGATCAATGGTCTTCTCCGTGAAATCTTCGGTATAATCCCATTCACTTTCACTCTTTACTTTTACAAACTTATACTCAGATATTATTGGATTTGAGTATAGATATTCGACTTCCTCTGAGCTATCGCTTTCTTCTTCGCTAACTACATTTTTTTGCATCATTATTAATATTCCTAAGGAACTTATACAAATTCTAATTTTATGAAATAGACAGTACTTGTATAATTTATCGTTATCATGAATAACTAGCACGTCTTTCTCATTTTCATCTGAGGATGCTATACCTTTCATTTTCTTATCAGTAACTATAGAATCTGGAAAAAATATGCATGTCCGTGTTAGAGAGTTCGTGTTGTAGGTATTGATGTAAAAAAACAGTATAGGAAATAAACATGTTCGTTGGTTTGTTTATCTAATACAATTATAGGAGACAATTCAATAAGTAGCGGTATGTCGTAGTACATTATCATATACCGACATATTCTGTTAACAGACTATATTAGACCACCAATAATTATAGGATACAGTTGATGAAATAGCAGAACGTTCATTTATTTTAGCAATGAAACCTATTCCATTAACAGATTAGCTAGCATACACTCACATAACAATTAAGTATTTCAAACATTTGCCAAGCATTTCAAACATTTGTCAAGCATTTCAAACACTTTTTTCTAGATGAAGATTTGTATTATAGGACATAATTATTGTAATACCATACTATTAAAATATTTTAGCAGAGCATAGTATTGAATTAACGGTCAGGTAAATAATTTTCATGCATATTGTTCGCATGTCAATTTCTAATCTTTTTTTGGTTGATTAGCATTTTGTGTCATCTTGCGCCGCGTACCTTGAATGGTGTTCTCCCCTACTTGACTAGTAATTTTCTTCACAGCATTCTTGTCATCATCTTTGTGTCCGGCATTTACGTTTTCATCTGAAATAATAGTTCACAATTAAACCAAATTTTCAGTTTTATGTACTATCAGTAATTTTGAAAAAAATTATTTCATACCTAAAACAGTTCCGTCGAGCTTCACAGAAGTTTCACCTAGATGTAGCATACCAGGAACCAACCCTCTCTTTATTCCCATGCTTCATAGAACTCTTGTTTCACCTGAACATTAGCCTTTTCTTGGGATGGAGGATTGTAACCGATGTAAGTCACTTCATAATCTTCTTCATCGAGTATCAGAGTCGGGCACTCTTGGCTGATGTTTAGATTGAATGTTGGGAAGATGAAAGCATTCTCTACGATTGTATCAGTCTATTTTTTTCCGCATCTTCCACTGCATTATCATCACATTTTTCAACCATTTCGCACTGAGTCTGATGGTCCTCTGGTGTGGGTTTTGCAGTAGGAACCTCTGAAGAAATTTTAGCAGAACCATCAGCTTCTTCAACAGGACTATCTTCTCTTATATCAGACAGAGGACTATCTTCAGCAGGACTGTCAGTCAAAGGCAAATCATGAGTGGCGATTTCTATTGCGGGGCTTGATTTAGCACTCTTCACCTCATCCCCTTCTCCAGTACTGTTCTTCAGATTTAATAAAACTTCTGCTGGATCTTCAACTAGCTTAAGTTTCTTGTTGCTCACCTCCATAACTATAACATATTTTTAAACCAATATCAAATTGTTTCCCTCAAAATCTGTAATGTCGAATTAGACAAATTTTACAAAAATTAATGAAATTTACGTATTAGATTTACTTACTATCAGGAGAAAGTCCTGAGGAGGTTCCACTGGTGGCCGATAGCCTACTGCTACGACGTAACATCACGAACTCCTGTGGTGATTTCTTCTTCTTTGGCTTTTTTAGTTTTTTTCCGTCACTGGTTTACCGAGTATTTTCTCGTACTTGGCTTCAACCTCGGCCTTTTCATTCTCTCTTCTATGAAGTACAAGGTTCTTTTTCGCAGAAGAATGTCGTGGTACTGTCTTTTTCTTTGAATCATGTATCATCACCGCCTTTCCCTTCAACTTCCTCCTTTTAGCAGATTCGTCGAGGTCGTTGTCTACTGACCTTATTTCCTCTTCCACAGATTTTGGCTCAGATCCAATCCCATCATAACTTGCTGATGAACTTGAACCAGTTCTTAAGAGACCATCAGATTTTTGTCTTTGCTCTGTCAGATTCTTTCTCTTCTCAAAAGAAATACCATCTACAAAAGCATATGATATGAAGAATATAAAATGCAAAAATTATTCAAGAATTCACCAAAGGATTTATTGAGGATAAAAATCTAGCTACATTAGTTTCTTATTAGGGGAGTATCAAGATATAATTCTTTACGGAGAAAATTTGTTTACAATTATTTACCTCGTCATCTTCGAGAAGGTCAAGCTTCTCTTTCAAGTAAACAACACACCATGTGTTTGAATGGCGAGGCCACCAGCGTGTGTTTGAATAACCAGACCTGAAAAGAAAAAATTTCTCAGAACTTTATATTCCAATAAGCTATATTAACTTTATGCAAAAACAGATTTTTTTCTTCGATATTTACCATTAGACACATCACACAGCCATATATGTACAGTGTCAATGACTCATTTGTCCTTTTGCGGTGGAGCACGCTGTCCCTGCACTTGTCCATACGTTCAAACAACACACCATGTAGTAATTCCGCCCAGTTATACTCGGCAATATATCCTATGTTTGAAACAAAATCCAAAAAATTTTGACCTATACGGTAATTGTTTTTGCAACATAGTACTGTAATAAACAAATATATAGTCCATGGTCTTTTCAAATCATCCTCATTAGTCTTTGATAAGGATTCACTCATAGCCTTCTTGTTGATTGCTGTAATGGCCTGGACGATCACATCTCTTCAAATATCGCAATCATAACTGAAATGCCTCAGGAACCAATCAGAAGTACTCTTGGCCTTCTTCTTCATTATCACTGCAAGGCCAAAGGATGGAAGGATGAGGATTTCACCAAACTCTTTCACAGAAAACTCTAGTCTTCGACCGTTAATAATAAAAATATTTCTACCAACATACCTCCCTATAAGATCGTCTAGGTGACGAGCCTTGATTTTGAAATCTGGGATAGCATAGAATTGACCGAAATAGGTAGACTTTATTCTTTTTGTCACATTATCGGTGAACTGTATACATCCGGTCTGCGCAACCTCGTTGTAAGTCGGTATTCCTGATCGATGACGAATTAAATGGTTTACTGTTTATTTCATACCAAAAAATATTATCAATATCTAACATCAAAATAGGATGGTTCAATAGTTGAAATTACTTAACTGTGTGTCTCGTCATGATGGTGCTTGACAGTTTTTCCCTTCGATCGTTTCACCACTTCTGGTATTTCATCTGAAGATGAAGTATTCTTATCAGACATTAGAGTTTTTTTCGCAGAAGATTTCACCTTCACATTTTTTTTTAGCAGAGGCCTCCCTCTTTTTAGGGGTGTCAGTTGCCTTTTTAGCTTGTTTTTGAACAACATTTTCAGGAAGCTTATTCAGACGCTTCTTCTCCACAGCCTTCATTTTCTACAACAAACGTGACGATTGACCTACAACATTGGGTTTTTCTCGGCACTGATTCTCTTCTTGTCATCTTCCATAAGTCTCCTTAGTGTCGATTCGAATTCCATTTTCTTACATATCTTAGGAGACCTCTGTTCAATTGAACCTAAACAAACACAACCACATTTAATAGTTTCTAAAAGGAACTTGCAGATAAATAGGTGTCACAATAAAACTAGTAAAATGTACTTACTGCCTTTCCATTTGGAAAGAATAAATTGTTCTGGATCTGGAGATGATTCCCTTTCGGAAGAAGATAAATTGCAATCTATGTCATGAATCAAACCGTCCACGACGTAGTTAGCATGCTTCAAATCACGCGCTGCATATTACAGGTTATTGCAAACAAATATTAGGACTAAAATAATAAAATGAAAATAAAATAAATTAAAAACTATATTTATAATCATACAAGTAGATTGAATTTCTTCGTTTCCTGCATTTTTTTTGCCACTGTTTTTTCCGTTATCAGAAGACATTTTCGCAAAACAATTACATAGAACAAAAAGACAGAGACGAATTTAAACGGCAATAATGTTATCTGAATTAATAATATTTAAGAAAACACCAAAAAAATACTAGACTGGAGTGACGAAAGTAGAATACACGAAATTTTTATACAACAATCACACTGTCATACAAGTAGACATTCACAGAATTACATACGACATTAACAGAAGTACAGATGACATTATCAGAACACAATAAAGCCTTATTGAATATTATTTTAGCGGAACAAAAATGTATATTAACAATAATAAAAAGTAAATAAAATTTAGGAAATCTATACATCGTTCTTTCACACGACACGAAATCAACATTTAAGATCGAAAATTGGCAATCAAGATATAAGATTAAAGAAAAGCAAGGTCTCTGTCTAGGATACAGATCAATAAATCATATCCATTATAAGACTAGAATGAATTTTTAAATTAAAATTTTAACAACAATTACATTTCTACCTGTTTCAAACTAAATCAAAAAATGACAAACAACCAAACTAATTGAAATAAAAATAAAACATATGAAAATCGCAGAGAAAGAACATATAAAATGAAACAGGAAATAAAAAATGAAAAAAACAGAGATAGAATAGCACGGAGTCGGTAGTTCTTAAATAATGGAATAAAGAAATAGAAACAGAAAAACCAAATATAGAAACAGATTAAGATTAAATAAACGGTGAAGGAACTCTTACCTGGATGGAAGTTACCGGAATGGACTGGAGGTATCACCTGCTGCTCGCTAGACAGGAAGTATCACCGCTGCTCGCCGGACAGGAAGTTATAGTGCATATAAATATATAGTGGCTAACTGGGTTGTTGTGTACCTGGAAAAGAATTCCTATGAAAGCCCAAAACTTGAATATGTCATGGTGATACAGTATCCCGAACCCGGTCACAACCTACCAGCAACTAGAAGTCCAGATAGCCTAAGATGAGTTAAGGTACCTATTCTAGGGTTGGGGAGGTCCCAAGTCGAATCCTAGGAAGATCGACTTTCCTGAGGATCGACTTCTGAATAAAGTCGATCACCAGGAAAGTCGATCCCCAGAAAGTCGATCTCTGGAAAGTCGATCTCGGGCCCCAA
>LFYR01001429.1:6405-19556 GCA_001185155.1 Zostera marina
GGCTTCTGCATCTTAATTGGAGGTTCATCTGTCTCTTGGAAATCCAAAAAACAATCTACAATTTCTAGGTCTTCTGCATAAAGTGAATACAGATCTATGGCTTCCACTGTATGTGAAATCCTCTAGATAACCTATTTTTAAAAAGATCTATAGGTGACTCTTGATAAAAAACCAATCCTAAAATGTGACAATAAAGCAGCCATCAACATTGCCTCTAATCCAGTGTTTCATGAGAGAACAAAACACATTGAGTTTGATTGTCATTTGGTGAGAGATCACTACTTAGCAGGTTTATTTGATCTATCACATGTTTCATCAAACATGCAACTTGCAGAAATTTTGACAAAACCTGCGAACATTGAGTCCTTAAGAAGGTTGTTGCCCAATCTGGGAATGCATGAATTACACTCTCCAGATTGAGGGGGGGTGTTAAATCCTCTAAACTAATTCATTATCATTAAGTTAATCTTAGTTTAATCTAGTTATTATTCAATCTGGCCCATTGCTTATAGGCCCATTAGTTACTTGTATAAATAACTCTCTTTTATTATTTTAATACAACTTTTTTGGTTATCCAACTATTGCTAAATCGCGCCTCCTCCTCTCCCTCACGCCGCTTGGGTTCTGCCAAACCCTAATCGCTCTGGTCACCACGACGGTGCTCTGCGATCCCTTGCTCCTATCACTCGCTGGCTCTAAAACTTAACTCTTATCAAGTTCAAGATCTCGCCCTGGATAGGGATTTGGAATCCCTCGCCGGAAGATGAAGACCTCGTGCTGGACATAATTTGGAATCGTTCGCCGGAAGATGAAGGCCTCGCACTGGACAGAATTTGATAGTGGTAGAGCATTATAAACAGATCCTTGGTATGATAAACAGAAGACCAAAATCGATATTTATATTCAAAAATAGAAAAATCAATTATTTATATTCAATCAAAACCGGAATAGATATGTCATATATAAAAGATTTAATTAGTTGAAACAGAATAAGAGGACTGTTTTATAATACAAATCCAATTATACTGAACTGGACCTATGTGTATTGGATTAAATTCAGGACTCGTTAATAGTTTATTATTAAGTTGTTTCTCTACAGGTAATTTACCTAACACTTGAAAGATCAGATAAAAGAAAACTGGAGGGCTATAGCGCAAAAGTTTAAATAACAACTGAAAGTTGAGATAAAGGAAAACTGGAGGGCTAAAGCACAAAAGTTTAAATAAACGATAGTGGGCCAATTATAGACGGGCCAAAGTGTTGGGCTAAAAGAGTTAGTTACAGAATTAGTTAGTTGAAATGTAAATAAATAAGAAATGTAAAACTCTGTTTTGAATCATTAAATCACACAAAACACACTCGTACAAACTGTCATCTTTGACAGTTGGTTACTGTAGCCCCAACTCTCGCCCCCCTTTTCCATTACTGTCTCTGCAGGACCAATCGCCGGTGACCCCACTTGTGCATAGCTAAGAAAGGATTCCCGACTCCGGTGACTACGAGATTTAATATGGTATCAGTCGGAAACGACATCAACCTGAGCAACATTTCTGCAAATTCAAACTCTAATGGCTCTGGAAATGCAGAACAATTTTCGCAAGAAACCATGTCAAGTTCAAGCTCCCACGAAGGAAAATACATCAAATCATTGAGAAGAAAAGAAAGGAGATCGGCAAACAAGAAAAGAAAAGAATTGAGAAATAAAAAGTTCTCAAGAAAGTCACCTTTCTTCTTAACTTCTGGCGATCATCCAGGAGCTCAGATGGTTGCTGATAAACTGACAGGGGAGAAGAACTATGTAGCATGGGTAAATTCCATGAAGCTATCATTAGTCTCAAGAAAAAAGATAGCTTTCATCAATGGAAAAATCAAGAAACCAGTTGATGAAGAGGGAGAAGAATATGAAGATTGGGAGATGGTCAATGGACTGGTTCTCTCATGGATAATCAATGGGGTCAGCCGACAAATTGCTTCTATTCTCATCCATACAAATACAACATATGAAGCATGGTTTGAGCTCCAAGAGAGGTACAAACAAAAAAATGCTCCTAAGACTAGCGTTGCAACTCGAGCCTACCGAACCGAATACCTAAGTATTTAATTCGGTTCGTTTAAATAAACGAGCCTACTCTTGGGTTTGAGTTCGGTTCGTTTAATAATCGAACCAAACCTAACCGAACTCGAACCCGAATCCGAACCGAATAGTTCGTCGAAAATTGAACTTTTTTACATCATCCTAAAAATAAACATTAAAAAAAATAAACATGTTCATCTTTGAAAAATAAACAATTAAAAAAACATTGTTTATAGTCTATTTTCTTTTGTTGAGTCAATCTTTAGACATTTTTTTTTGATTAAAAACCAGCATTAATATATTATATTAATGAAAAATATACATAAGTTATGAAATATATAATATAAATATATAATAAAAAATTATATAATATAAGTTATATAATATAAGTTTCTAATATAAATATAAAATAATAAAATATAATAAAAATGTTAAACGAATCTATTTCAAGGTTCGGGTTCGGTTCGTTTAATAATCGAACCGAACCCGAACCTGAACCGAATCTGAAACGAACCGAATAGTTCGTCGAATACCGAACTTTTTTCGCAACGCTACCTAAGATTAGCCAACTAAGGTATGAAATTAACACTTTAAGTCAAGCTGGTGATTCTGTATCTGTATATTTTGATAAATTCAAGTCTCTATGGGATCAGTACATGGAGATAGAAAAACCAGAATGTAGGTTTTGCACAATATATGCTCCTATATACTCCAAGAAATTGGAAAAAGATAGAACTCATAAGTTCTTATTAGGGCTAAGTGAGGATTTTATGACTATTAGAAGTCAGATATTAGCCTATTCAGAACTGCCATCAATGAATCAGGTTTTTTCCTTGGTAATTCAAGAGGAAAAACAGAAAATTAACTTTAGAGAAAAGATAAACAATGCTACTGCATTTTATGCTAAAAGGAATGAAAAAGGAGAAAGGAAGGATGGATGGATTTAAGAAAAAAAGGGTTTATAGCAAAAATGGAAAGAAGTTAGATACTAACCTCGATCTATTGTGATAACTGCAAATATTTTAGCCATACTAGAAAAAAATGCTTCCATATAGTAGGTTTTCCAAATAAAAGCCAAAAGGACAGCAAAAATCCAACTGTGAATCAGGCCAACACCAGCAAAAGCAACACAAATCTAAGCAGTGAAGAACTACTATTGCTCAAGGAGCTACTAAATAAATCCTCTGGTAATTTTTCTTTTAATTCAATCAATTATTTAGAAAATTGGATTATTGATACGGGAGCTTCCCAACATATGACTGGGAATCTCCAATTTTTTGATAAAACTCCCAAAGAGGAGTACGAACACTTTGTAACCATTCCTAGTGGAGGGGTTTGCAAAGTTTCAGCAATTGGGGATATAAAATATCAGAAAACATTTTTTTAAAAAATATACTCTATATTCCACAATTCAAGGTAAATCTAATCTCAGTAAATAGATTAGCCATTGATTCAGGATTAAATGTAGTTTTTGACAACAAAAAATGCAATTTTCAGGAAAAAATTTCAGGGAGAGTGATTGTGCAGGGTAATTCTGAAAATGGCCTTTACCTTCTTAAACCACAACTCCTGAATTTTGCATACATGACACTGAATTTTGAAACATGGCATAAAAGACTAGGGCACATCTCACCAGAGAAGATGAAGCTGCTTATCAAGTCTAATGTTTTATATATTTCTAAACAAAAATCTGTTTTAGATAATGCTGATAATTCTGAAAATTTTAAAAATATTGATAAAAATTCTGAAAATTCTGTTTTTTTGAATAATAAAGTTATTTCAAGAATGAATAAAGATCTATGTAGAATTAAAGAAAATTGTGATATATGCCCACTTGCTAAACAAGCAAAATTAAAATTTAAAAATAGTTTTTCACAATCTAAATGCATTTTTGATCTAATTCATGTAGATATTTGGGGCAAATTCCCAATAACATCACATGATGGATTTATGTATTTTTTAACAATTATTGAAGACCTAAGTAGAGCTACTTGGACAATTATGTTAAAAACCAAGAGTATGGCTCTAGAAGCATTAAAAACTTCATATTAAAACAATAAGAAGTGATAATCGAGGTGAATTCACCTCAAACACTTTTAAACAAATGATGGCAAATTATGGGATAATTCATCAATTGTCTTATCCTTACACTCCACAGCAAAATGCTATAGTGGAAAGGAAACATAGGCACCTTTTAGAAGTAGCCAGGTCATTACATTTCCAAGGAGAAATCCTACTAATATATTGGGAGGAATGTATCCTAACAGCCACATACATCATAAATAGGATACCTTCTAAAGTCTTGGAAAATAAAACCCCATATGAAGTTCTAAATAAACACACACCAAATTATAGTATGCTTAAGACTTTTGATTGTTTGTGTTATGCCACAACCAACATAAGAGAACACAAGTTTTCAGCTAGAACTTTTAAAGGTGTTTTTATGGGATACCCACCCAACACCATGGGATACCTAGTTCTAGATATGCAAAGCAAAAAGTTTTACATCTCTAGAAATGTAATTTTCAGAGAGAATATTTTCCCTTTTAAAAACAACATTGCTGAAAATAAACATATCCAAACTCAAAACATAAAACCTTTTGAAGATATGTACATGCAAATTATAAATCAGTACAGTAGTTATAAAAATAAAAATATCGGGGAAAATAAAAACATACCTGGATCTGAGGAAGAAACTGTACTAAACAAAGGATTAGAATCAACAATATCTGAAAAAATAGAGATATTAGATTCTAATCATAAAAAGTCAGTCATGCCTGAACAAAAAGAAAGCTTATAAAAACTCAGATCCTAAGTATGATAATAAAAATAAAACAATTCACTCAGAACAAGATAGTTCAAACAGTGAAGAACCATTAGAAATAACTGATAACACTCAGTCTAATGGAAAATTTCATCAAAATGAATAAAATACACACCAAAATAGATTTAAAAATTAACTAACTAAGAAGAGGAGTGAGAACATTAAAAATGGATCTCAAACCTCAAATAAAACTCAAATAAAACTCAAATAAACTCAAGGCTAAGTAATAAACAAAGTCAAGATAAAATTCAGAATCAAGAAGAAGTTTCTGAATCAAATAATAAAGAAAATGCCCTGGACTACGGTCCAGAGAGTTTTAAAAACAAACAGAATACAAATAGGATTGAGAACATTGAAAATGAGTCTCAAACCTCAAATACAATCCAAACATATCCAGGGCTAAAGAATAAACAAACCCAGAGTTTAAACAATAGTATATCCAAAAGAAATTGTGCTCTGGACACTGGTTCAAACCAGCCAGGCAACAATTCAAAAAATTCTGAATTTACAGAAGATGATGCTCTGAACAGTGTTTCAAATCAACCAGGCAACAATTCAAAATAAAAATCTTCTGAATTACAGAAGATGATGCTCTGGACAGTGTTTCAAAACAGCCAAACAACAATTCAAAAGAAAAATCTTTTGAATTTACAAAAAATAATGATTTGAACACTAGTTCCAACAATCCAGGAAGCAATTCAAAAGTTTTTTTTGATAGGAATACCCTGGACAGTAATTCTTATCATCCAAACAGAAACTCAAAAGAAAAATCTTTTGAATTTACAGAAGATAATAATCTGGATATTAATCAACGAGATTCAAATTCAAAATAAAATGCTCTGGACAGAGGTTTAGAGACATTAAACAGGGAAATACCTCAAGATAAAAAAAGATTATAACAAAAAAAAGTAGGCAATTCGGACGAAGCAAAGTTAACGGAATTTCCGTTACAAATACTTATTATCAAAGTTAACGGAATTTGTAACGGAATTTCCGTTAACTTTGCTATTTCCGTTACAAATACTAGGCCTTATATATTGTAACGGATTTTTTAACTATTTTTAACGGATATTCCGTTACAAATAGCAATTATTTAATAATTTTTATAATTAGGGTTAGGGTAAGGTTAGGGTTAGGGTTAGAGTAAATGTAAATAATTAGGGTTAGGGTTAAGGTTAGTGTTAGGGTTAATAGAAATTAATAAAAATAAACAAAAATTAGTAAAAATAAGTATATATACATATTTAGATAGTGTTAGGGTTAGAAGTTATGGTTAAAAGTAAGAGTTAAAAGTTAGAATTTAGGGTTAGAAGAAGTTAGATTATAGTTTTTTAGATATTATAAATTATAAAAAAATTAAAGTTAGATTATAATTAGATAATTATAAAATTTTAATTATAAAAATTATAAATTGAAGTTATTTTAGATATTTTAAATTTTAAAGTTAAAAAATAAATTTAAATTAAAGAAGGTATTTTAATTTTTAAAGTTAAAATTTCAATTATAAAAGTTATTTTAAATTATAAATCCTAAAAAGTAAAAAATCAATTTAATAAATTAAATATTTTAAAACTTATAAAATAAGTTTATTTTACATTAAAAAAATAGAAGAAGTTATAAATTAAAGTTATTTTAAATTATAAATCCTAAAAAATGAAAAATTAACAACTAGTGATTTTAATAAATTGTAATATTAACTTTTAAATATTAAACTAAGTTAAATTGTAATATCCCCAAAAGTATAAACTAAGTTAAGTCATTTTAAATCATTTTAAAGTTATTTCCCAAAAGATTTTAAATGTTATTTTATAGTTATTTCCCAAAAGTAAAAATTTAGTTAAATTAAGTATATGTTATTTCCCAAAAGTATAAATTTCCCAAAAGTAATGTTATTTTCCCCCCCCAAATCGATTTCCCCCCAAAACCCCCAAAACCCAAATCGATTTCCCTCCTGCGATCGTGTTTTTCTCCCACTCCCATCTCCGGCGATTCCTACTTCGATTTCTGACGAGCAACCAGCGGCGCGTCTATACCGGCGAGCGACGGCCAACGACTTGTTAACACTCCAGTCCGGCAACAAAAGCTAGCGGCTAGTTCACACTCGATTTCTGTACTGGCTTTCTATTTTTTTCTGGTGGCTTCCTATTTTTTTTTTATGGCATCGATTTCTTTCGATTTTGAATATTGAATATTGAGCTCACCTTTTTTAATCTGATGTTTCTGAGACTTTTTTCCAGTTGATTCTCAATCTGCTGCAATTTTTCACTGGAAGATGTCATCACTTCTTCTTCACCCAAGAGTTTCCTGTTTCAACAAATATCTGTTCTGGTATGTCAAAAAAATTTACAAATAACTACAATAGATAATGTTTGCATACCGCCTGGAGATTTCAAGCAAGTCGATCTGTTTACCCATCTGGGCAACTTCATATTTCCATTGCTGCAAAAAATAAAGGTAAATTTATTTCTTTAACATGAACTAAAAAAATTAAACATGGATTGTTCTCGTTGATTACATTTAAATCCTGCGGTGGTTGTTTTGAAGAGCTGTAACCATTTTGTTCCTTCGTGTGATTGATATATCGTTCAATCGTCTTCCATATCTTCTTGGTCCATGGAAATTCAAATGCATCTAGCTATTGATTATAATCAGAATATATAGGTCCGATCAATTAACAAATTAAATCAAATGGTCCATGAAATATCAAACCCATATTCCCATGATTGAAGATAGGTGAAATACTTCATTTCTGAGAACATGTGATAGCTTCATTTACTTTTGGGTGAAATACTTCATTTCTGAAAAATAAACCATTATATTCAAGTATCTCCTTCGCCCTTTCATTAAGATCCGAGGAGATCCAAGTGAATCATTTCAAGTATATATGACTATGAGTGAGTGGAACATGTACATCAATCATATCCTAGCTAGATAGCTTGTTAATTAGTTGAGAATATTCCTGGTGGTTGGTCTAATTAGTGGATGATTCCAAATTTCTTGCCTGCATATTTATATCGATCTACCTGAGGAATATTCTTCAATTCAATTCCATATCTTCTTGGTCCATGGAAATTCAAATGCATCTAGCTATTGATTATAATCAGAATATATAGGTCCGATCAATTAACAAATTAAATCAAATGGTCCATGAAATATCAAACCCATATTCCCATGATTGAAGATGGGTGAAATACTTCATTTCTGAGAACATGTGATAGCTTCATTTACTTTTGGGTGAAATACTTCATTTCTGAAAAAGAAACCATTATATTTTTTCCGGCAGATATTTCTTTCTCACGTCGAATTCTTCCGGCAGCGGTGACGTTAAATCCCTAATCTCGGCAGTGATTTGCTAAATCCCTGTACTTCACAAATCGATCTCCACTCCGGCACTCCCATCCTACACGGTAATGTGTATTCTATTCTTATTTTCATCAAAATCTGTTCATTTGTTTCTATATTAATTTCTCTTTATTTTTTTTTGTTTCTATTTTTTGTTTCTTGCATAGTAACCCTATTTCAAATCCCTGTTTTTTAAAATTCTTGCTTCATTAGATTTTTTTTAGTCGAATAATTTTTTAATTTTTATTATATAGGTTGATTTTGATTTAGACGGTTACCCAAATGCTCATCAATACATCAAATTCAAACTCAACAATACTTGGAGGCGTTATCGAAACTACATAAAGGAAAAATACTTTGATCCATTTGTTGATGATGAATCAACTGAAAGGATGTGTGCTAGTCTTCCTCCATACATTGATCGATTCACTTTCGAAAAGTGTGTGGAAGAATTATGGACTACAGAAGAATTTAAGGTATTGTTTTTTATACATCCATACTTCAATAATTTACTATTTTATATTGTAAGTTGTTTAACATTATATATGAATTTGCAGAGAAAATAAAAAATAAACAAAACAAACCGGAGTAGGAAGATACTAAACCATAAAACAGGGTCAATTCCTTTCAGTGCAATAAGAGAAAATCTGCAAAGCGAAGGCATTGAGGCATCACGAATCAATGTATTGATTCGTTCTTCTGGTACTGACAACGAAGTCGTTGTAAGTCTTAGTTTATTTTATAATGTTCATAAATAGTAGTTTATTGATCTACTCATAGCTTATTACTTATTTTATAAAGAAACTTGTCTGAATATTACAAAAGTGATGAAATTCAAGAATTGCGTCCAACAACGGATGAAGATGTATGTTTTAAATTATTTTACTATTTCAAATTATTCAAATGTTTTATTTTCTTATATATTATTTTTCGCACGTAGGTGATTCAACAAAAATGCATTTCTAAATTTATTCAAAGCAAAAAAGGGAGGCACATTGGACTTGGTGGAGGATCATTTGCTGAGTCGAGCACTGCTTCTACCAGATTTTCAATTGAAATGAATGCAAGATCTATCGAGAAAGAAATAGAAAAAGAAAAAGAAAAAGAAAAAATGAACGATCAAATGGAGAAGCTGTATATGTATGAAAGTCAATAGAGGAAATTCCGTTACAAATTTTTTTTCCTCATTTGTAACGGAATTTCCGTTACAAATACCTAAAAATTTTGTAACGGATTTTTCGTTCCGTTAACTTTAACTTCAAAGTATTTGTAACGGATTTTTGTAACGGATTTTGGTATTTGTAACGGAAATTTTGTCTCGGACCAAAGTTAACGGAATTTCCGTTAAAAATAGTATTTGTAACGGAAATTCCGTTAACTTTGCTCGTCCTAACTGCCTACTTTTTTTTGTAGTGTATATGGTAGGAAATTAATTAAACCAAAACAATTCCAAGAATTCTATCTTTAGAATGAAAAAGACTACCATGAGCCAAAACACCCCATGAGTAATCATGTTTCTTATCATAGGGTAAGCAAACAACATAAAAATTTTTTAAAATAAATTACTATACATGATGAGCCAAACTCTTTTAATGAAGCTTCTAAAGACCCAAATTTGGTTGAAGCGCGCAATGCAAAAAGAGATGAAAGCTCTCATTGAAAACAACACATGGACACTATCTGATATTCCAAAAGATAGGAAATCCATAGGTTCTAAATGGATCTATAAAATAAAATACAAACCAAATGGGGAAGTAGAAAGATACAAAGCAAGGTTAGTAGCCAAAGGCATCACACAAAAAGAAGGTTTTGATTTTTTTGAGACCTTTGCACCAGTAGTGAAGATGGCGACAATTAAAACAATCATAGCTGTGGTAGCTATGAAAAATTGGAATTTATACCAATTGGATGTTAATAATGCTTTCCTTCATGGTGAGCTTCATGAAGAAGTGTATCTAAGACCACCCCAAGGTTATCTAAAAGAAGGAGACAAAAGGGTGTGCAAACTAAACAAGTCCTTGTATGGCCTAAAGCAAGCCTCAAGGAATTGGTTTGAGAAATTGAGAGGGGTTCTCATAGATATT
The DNA here is from genome assembly GCA_001185155.1 of Zostera marina. NCBI lineage: Eukaryota > Viridiplantae > Streptophyta > Magnoliopsida > Alismatales > Zosteraceae > Zostera > Zostera marina. The sequence continues at coordinate 16,730 of LFYR01001429.1, forward strand.
GGTTTTAACCAAGCCAAATCTGACTATTCCTTGTTTATAAGAGAAAAAAACCAAAATATACTATATGTCATAGTATATGTAGATGATATAATTATAACAGGGAGCAATGAGTTAGAAGTTGGAATAGTCAAAATTCAGCTAGAAAATCAATTTAAACTAATTAAAATATTTAGGAAGATTAAACTATTTCTTAGGCATTGAGGTCTCATACTCTGAGAAAGGGATATATCTCTCCCAAAGAAAATATGCCTTGGGTATTTTAGAAGATTGTGGGCTCTCAGGAGCAAAGCCTTCTAAAATACCAATGGAAAGACATATAGACCTAAAAAATGATACATCACCTAAAATTGAGAAACCAACCTTCTTTAGGAAGATAGTGGGAAAACTCATATATCTAAGCATTACTAGACCAAACCTTAGCTTTCCAATAAATTGGCTAAGTCGGTTCATGCATGAACGTAGAGAAATACACATGCAAGTTCTTTTCAAATTAGTTAAATACATTAAAAATGCACCTGGTCAAGGCTTAATATATAGCAAATCGGAAAACATGGCCATACAAGGATATTGTGATGCAGGTTGGGCATCATGTCAAATAAGTAGGAAATCCTTGACAGGTTTTTGCATAATGGTGGGAGATAGGGTTAGGGTTAGGGTTGAAGCTGAGTATAATGCAATTGCTCAAACTACATGTGAAATTACAATGCATGGATTCATCAACTAATGGATGAATTAAAAATTAGAATAAGAAAACCAACAATTCTTTATTGTGACAATAAATCTGCCATATACTTGGCTAATAACCCATTGTTTTATGAAAGAACTAAGCATATAGAAATAGATTGTCATTTCATAAGAGAGATGATTAATCAAGGAAAGGTTTTGATAAAACAAGTTGGGACAAAATTCCAACTTGCTGATTTTTTAACCAAGGCTCTTGGTGATAAAGAAATCAACACATCCCACACCAAGCTTGGTATATTAAACATATACTCCAAGGCTTCAGGGAGGAGTAAAAGATTTAATTAATTGTAATTAACCTAAAACAAATACTAATAATCAAACAGAATAAGAGGACTGTTTTATAATACAAATCCAATTATACTGAACTGGACCTATGTGTATTGGATTAAATTCAGGACTCGTTAATAGTTTATTATTAAGTTATTTCTCTACAGGTAATTTACCTAACACTTGAAAGATCAGATAAAAGAAAACTGAACGGCTATAGCGCAAAAGTTTAAATAACAACTGAAAGTTGAGATAAAGGAAAACTGGAGGGCTAAAGCACAAAAGTTTAAATAAACGATAGTGGGCCAATTATAGACGGACCAAAGTGTTGGGCTAAAAGAGTTAGTTACAGAATTAGTTAGTTGAAATGTAAATAAATAAGAAATGTAAAACTCTGTTTTGAATCAATTAAATCACACAAAACATACTCGTACAAACTGTCATCTTTGACAGTTGGTTACTGTAGCCCCAACTCTCGTCCTCCTTTTCCATTACTGCCTCTGCAGGACCAATCGCCGGTGACTCCGCTTGCTCATAGCTAAGAAAGGATTCCCGACTCCGGTGACTACGAGATTTAATAATATAGACCACAAAAAAAAATAGATGATCAATTTCTATGGAAAACTAAAAATTGATTCTTTAGATTATTCACCAATCATAGTTCAATTCAAACACACACTATTTACAATTAAAAAACGATTTAATTTTGGAAAATAATATATTTAGGATCTAAACTTATTTCAAGTCTTATAAACTAAAGCAAATGAATACATGTTATATTAAAATAGCGGCGTGGTTCTGTATCGCCTATTTAGTCGAGCGCCTGAAGTCCGGAGGAAGAAGCTCGCCGGACGATGAGGAATCAATGAGAAAGGGGGAAGAATTAGGGTAATTCGTATTACCTAATTCAAATAGACGTTAATACTGTAGCAACGTGATTAGACTTGATCTCTGTATTAACTTTGTGAAAAAGAGTAATTTCAATGTAATTAGTTTACAACATTTTATAGAAGCTAAACTACCTTAACCATAACTAATTACATTAACTAATCCTTTTTTTTCTTTGAATTAATTCTTTACTGGGCCAATTCTTCTTTGGTCCGTTAAAACTTTATTGAAACAATTGCATAGCGGTCCTCGTGCTTTAACTGTCTATCAAACTTATCCTTTATTGAAACAATTGCAGAATGATCCACATTTATGATTTATAAACCTGAAGAACCCAATTGTTTTATAACAGTCCAGATCAGTATAATCTAATTACTAATCACCCTGTTATACTAGTTACTTCTTTACTCCCCCCTCAAGCTCTGGAGTAGATGTTTATGACTCCAAGCTTGGCAAATGATGAAGTAATTTCGTGTTCACCCATGGGTTTGGTGAACATATCTGCTAGTTGGAATTTTGTTCCAATTTGTTTTAGGCAAACCACTCCTTGAGTGATTAGTTCTCTAATGAAGTGACAATCAATTTCTATATGCTTTGTTCTCTCATGGAAAACAGGGTTATTAGCTAGGTTGATTGCTGACTTGTTGTCGCAATACATTGTTGTTTTGTTATTGGTTTTGATTTTCATCTCTTTGATCAGTTGGTGAATCCATATCACCTCACAGACTGTCTGAGCTATTTCTCTATATTCAGCCTCACATGATGACCTTGATATTATTGCCTGTTTCTTGGACTTCCATGATATTACTGAGTTTCCCATGCGAATACAGAAACCAGTCACAGATCGATTTTCTGCTAATTTGGCAGCCAGCCCAATCTGAGTCACAAAAGGCACTTATACTTAAGTCCTCACTTGCTTTATATATAA
>LFYR01001429.1:19656-43329 GCA_001185155.1 Zostera marina
GCCAGTAGACTGCATAGCTTATGTCAGGTCTAGTGATATTGAGATATATTAACTTTCCAACTAGCTTTCTATAGAAGGTTGGATCTCCAACTTGTTTGGATTCTCTTTTAAGATCTAAATTTCTCTCCATGGGTATTTTGGATTCTTTTGCACCTGAGATACCACTTTCTTCAAGTATCTCTAGTGCATATCTTCTTTGGGATAATAGAATCCCTTCATTGGAATAGGATACTTCAATTCCTAGGAAATAGTTTAACTTCCCAAGATCTTTTAGTCTGAATTTGTTTTCTAATTATATTTTTTAAAAAGCTATTTCTAGCTCATTGCTGCCTGTGATGATTATATCATCTACATAAACAATTAGATAGATAATATTTTCATTTTTCTCTCTTATAAAAAGGGACTAATCTGATTTGATTTGTATAAACCCTATTTCTAAAAGTGTGTTTCTCAACTTTTCAAACCAATTCCTAGAAGCATGTTTAAGACCATATAATGATTTGTTGAGTTTGCACACTCTTTTATCTACTTCTTGGAGAAGACCTTGGGGTGGTTTCAAGTATACTTCCTCATGGAGATCACCATGTAGGAAGGCATTGTTGACATCTATTTGGTATAGATTCCACCTTTTCTAAGCTGCAAAAGCAATCAATATTCTAACTGTTGTCATTTTTGCAACAGGTGCAAAAGTTTCATAGAAGTCAAATCCTTCCTTTTGAGAGAAGCCTTTGCCTACTAGCCTTGCTTTATATCTCTCAATTTCTCCATCTGGTTTATACTTAATTTTGTATATCCACTTTGATCCTACTGCTTTTCTTCCTTTGGAAAGTTCAGTCAAGAACCAAGTATTGTTTGATATAAGAGCTTCCATCTCTTTTTTCATTGCATCTATCCAATTGGGGTTATTAGATGCCTCACTGAATGTTTTAGGTTCAGTGTTTTTATTAATTTGTTGGAGAAAATGTTTATGTTTGTTGTTTACTCTATGGTATGAAACATAGTTGCTCATAGGGTATTTAGATTTATTTGGTGTATCATTCATATGAAAATCATCAAAATGCTTAGGTTTGGTTATTATTCTGCCTAACCTTGTTTGCTTTATATCTTTGACTTGTATAGTTTCTTGTTTATCATTTTCAATGTTCTTATCTTGAAATGATATTTGACTTTGATTTTTATTTTCATGATTACTTTCATGTTGTTTTGTTTGATTTTGTGTATGTTCAGTCTGAATTATGTTTTCTTCAGTATTATTCTGTATTTCTGAGTCCACTACTGAAATTTTCTCTGAACTTATTATTTTTGATGTTATATCAGGTTGGTTATTGCCAATTTCATCTGATATAACCTGTTCTTTTGATGTAGTTTTAGTCTGGCCAGACTTATCATTTTCAGTTATTCCTGGCCTGTCTAGAACTACTTTAGGTTGTTTGCTTGTACATATATTTTTATCTTTAAGGTAGTCTGTATTTTCCAGAATTGTTATTCCCTTGGGGTGATTTTTCAAACTTGTATTTTTCTGGTCTGTTTTGAGTTTTTCTGAAAATTTCAGATTTTATTCTGCCCTGGGGTGGTGTTCTTCTAATACTTCATTGAACAATTCTTGTAATGGAAATATGTTGTTTGTTACATTCTCATTATTTTTAGGTGTTATTTGTTTAAATGGGAAAATTTCTTCTCTAAACACAACATCCCTGCTAATATAAAATTTCTCATCTTCTAAGTATAGAATCAAGTACCCTTTTATATTAGGGGGATATCCCATAAATATTCCCTTAAAAGTTCTTGGAGAGAACTTATGTTCTCTATTGTGTGTTGTTGCATAACACAAGCAACCAAAGGTTCTTAGTAAGTTATATTTGGGTTTTTGGTTGTGTAGAACCTCAAAAGGGGTTTTATTATCTAAAACCTTTGATGGCACTCTATTTATTATATAAGTGGCAGCAAGTATACATTCCCCCCAATATTTTAAGGGAATGTTGGCTTGTATGTGTAGTGACCTAGATATGTTTAGTAGGCACCTATGCTTTCTTTCAACCCTTGCATTTTGTTGAGGGTTGTAGGGGCAAGTGAGTTGGTGAAGAATTCCAAAGTTTTCAAGCATCTCTTTGAATTTGCTAGACTTGAATTCCCCACCATTGTCACTTCTTATTACTTTTATATTTCTGCAAAAAATATTTGACTTTAATAATGATTTTTCTTATACATTCACATGCAATAGCTTTGTCTTTGATGAGGAAAATCCAAGTAGTTCTACTCAAGTCTTCTACAATGGTGATAAAATATTTAAAACCATCATGAGTGACAATTGGAAATTTACCCCAAATGTCTATGTGGATTAAGTCAAATAAATTCTCACTTATTGTAGTGCTTTTGATATATTTTAGTTTACTTTGCTTGGATAAAGGACAAATACCACAATCTTTATTTGAAAAAACTAAGTTTTTATCACAATTATTCATAACAAGTTGTTTTACATTTTTATTTGAACTACAATCTACTTGATGATTTTTGATTAACATATCAAGTTTCTCATTGGAAATATGTTCAAGCCTGTTATGCCATACTCTAGTATCTAAGGAAGCATATGCAAATCCAGGGTGATCAGTGTTGTATATGTAGAGCCCATCTTGGCACCTACCCTTCCCAATCACTTTCTTTGACTTGTTTTCCTGAAAATGACAAATTTTATCATCAAAAAGTATTTTTAGATTGCTGTCTAGAGTTAATTTGCTAACTGAAATTAAGTTCACCTTGAATTGAGGTATATATAGCATATCTTCTAGTATTATATCCTTGGAAAGTGTTATCTTTCCTGTGGATTTGGTTCTACATATTTCATCACTTGGAATAGTGACAAAATGATCACCATTTTCAGATGGTGGTTTATCAAAAAATTGAAGATTCCCAGTCATGTGCTGGGAAGCTCCAGTATCAATGATCCATTTTGTTTTAAATTCTATTGCATTGTATGAATGATTTATTTTAAAATTCAGAACATTAAAAAAATAATTGGATTTCATACCATTGGTTTTCAGAAAATAATCCTTGAGTATAAGGATTTCTTCACTTGTCATTCCTGGTATGGCAGATGTGGAAGAAGAAGCTTGATTGGCTGACTCAATCTTGGCTTTCTTGTTTTTGTTCCCTTTCTTGAAATCTTTATTTTTGTCATTGGGAAAGCCTATGATGTGGTAGCAATCTTTTCTAGTACTGTGACCATAATATTTACAATTGTCACAGTATTTTGAGTTGTCTAGCTTCTTTCCATTCTTGCTATACAACCCTCTTTCTTCTTCTTTTTCATTAGACCTTTTTGCAAATAAAGCAGATGATTCTATGCTTGCTTTATCACTCTTATCTCTGAATATTGCTTTCTGTTTTTCCTCTTGTATTGTGAGATAAAACAGTTTACTCATATTGGGCAGTTCATCGTATGAGAGAATTTGCCCTCTTATAGTTTTAAAATCCTCATTTGGTCCCAATAAGAACTGATGGATTTTATCCTTTTCCAACTTGTCATTGTACTTGGGAATGCATGTGTTACAAAAATCAATATTTTCTAGCTCTATTTTTTGATTCCATAGAGCTTTGAATTTATCATAAAACACAGTAACACTATCATTGCCTTGATTCAAATTATTTAATTCATACCTCACTTGGTTTACCTTAGGAGAATTCCCTTGGTTATACCTTTCTTGGAGGTCTTTCCATGCAATACTAGCTTCTTCAGTGTGCATTAATGTAGACGATATTTGAGCAGAGACACTATTGACAATCCAAGACAAAACCAGTCCATTTACAGTCTCCCAAGCCTCAAATTCCTTCCCTGCCCTATCCTCTGGTTTTGTTATCTTTCCATTCACGAAAGCAATCTTTCTTCTAAACAGTAAGGAGAGCTTCATAGCATTAGCCCAACTTGCATAATTCGCCTCACCCATCAGCTTGTCTGCCACCATGAGTGCTCCTGGATGATCCCCGGAGTTGAGATAATAAATTGATTCTCTGTCATTTATTGCAGAGGTGTGGGCTGACTTCTTGGATTTGCTGCTGTGGTGGGATCTATATATGATGAGTTTTCTTCCTGTGTTTAGAAGATGAATGTGACTTGCGTCGTGGGGAATGTAGAATCGAGGGAGGGGAAGATGGTGCCGAGCTTGATCCAGATTGATCTTCTCTGTTTGGGGAAACAACTTGCTTTCCATCATCTCTGTTTTCGGAAGCGTGGCCAGAATCTCCAGCAGATATCATATTAAAATAGCGGCGCGGTTCTGTATCGTCTATTTAGTCGAGCGCCTGAAGTCCGGAGGAAGAAGTTCGCCGGACGATGAGGAATCAATGAGAAAAGGGGAAGAATTAGGGTAATTCGTATTACCTAATTCAAATAGCCGTTAACACTGTAGCAACGTGGTTAGATTTAATCTCTGTATTAACTTTGTGAAAAAGAGTAATCACAATGTAATTAGTTTACAGTATTTATAGAAGCTAAACTACCTTAACCATAACTAATTGCATTAACTAATTCTTCTTTTCTTTCTTTGAATTAATTCCTTACTGGGCCAATTCTTCTTTGGTCCGTTAAGACTTTATTGAAACAATTACATAGCGGTCCTCGTGCTTTAACTGTCTATCAAACTTATCCTTTATTGAAACAATTGCAGAATAATCCACATTTATAATTTATAAACCTGAAGAACCCAATTGTTTTATAACAGTCCAGATCAGTATAATCTAATTACTAATCACCCTGTTAACACGATTATTCATTTCTTTTGATAGAAGTTTTTTAAAAAGTGGGTGGCTTACATTTCACAAATGTACAAATTCAGAACTATAAATACTATCAAGTCTGATTGCCTAGATGTTTATAAGATAGAAAAAATAAAGTTGCAAAGTATCTTTGATGGTCGTATTTCTTCTAGGGTTAGCCTAACAACTGATTTATGGACTCTAGATCATCAAAACCTTGGGTATTGTGTTGTGTGTCCTGTCATTATATAGACGTTCATGGAAATTAAATAAGAAAATCATTGTCTTCAATATTTTTATTGAATGCCTACACAATGGTGAAGTCCTTGTAACTTGGCTAAAATAAAAGACCTACTCAATCGTAGTTGAAAATGCGAGCAACAACTAACCAATGGTAATGATGATTAAGAATTGGTTAAATAATAAGAGGTATTTGCTAAGGAATGAAAATTTATTCCATATTCAATGTTCTGCTCATATCATTAATTTGATTGTTATAAGTGGATTAGAAATAATATTATCATTGATTGAGAAAATCTGAAAGAGTGTAAAGTACGTTGGGTCTTCTGTTTACCGAAAATAGAAATTTAATCAAGCTTAATTTAACTCCGGTAGATTGAATGATAATAAAAAGGTAAATTTAAAATTTTCATTCTGAAAATTACCTTAAGATAAATTCTTTGAAATATAATTTTAATTTTCAATGAGCTTAAATGTTGACACACGTTGGAATTTTACATATCTTATGCTTGAAAGTGCTTTGGAAATCAAAGATGCTTTTGAACGTTTGACAGATTTAGACTCTGATTACAAAGAACTTTCAATATTTGAAGAATGGAAAATGAGAAAGAAGGTATATGATTGTTTGAAGTTTTTTCATACAAATACACTTAGATTATCTGGTACGAAATATCCTACTGCAAACTATTACTTTAGCGATATTGTAAATATCAGTTTTCATCTTAGCTTATGGAAAAAAATTCTGATCGAGGCATCCAAGAAATGGCAAGGTTAATGCAAATTAAGTTTGATAAATATTGAGAATTGTGTGGGTTTATTTTGACCATTTGTATGATCTTAGACCCTCGATACAAAATGCATATTTTTGTATATGCATATGGAAAGCTTTATGGTAGTGCATCTCAGGTCAAATCATTCAAGTTATTAAGATAACTAAATAGATAAAATATCTATAACCATAATTGGTTATAGATGGTTATTGTAACTAGAATCTGTGTAATATATAGATAGTATAAATAGGGATGTACTCCATCCAGAATAGATCAATCTCTTCAGTTCAATCAACTCCTTGTACCTCAGAAGAAGGATTTACTCGTATTATATAAATTTCGTTGACGCCAAGACAAACTTCAATTGGGTCTATCCACTTCGCCTAAAGTCACAAGTAAGTGAGGTATTTTTAAGATTTAAGAAATTTGCTGAGCATCAAAATGGTTACACCATAAAATCAATTCAAATAGATAACGCACTAGAATTCAAGAAAATGACTCCCATGTTGGCAAGTTTTGTCATCCATCATCGCATGTCATGTCCATATAGTCATCAACAAATGGGGTCAGTCGAACGTAGGCATCGACATTTGGTAGATACGACAGTCACATTAATTCGACAATTCAGTGACGATGATTTTAAATAGTAACGACGATTTAACACTACAAAAAAACAGGGCTACGCCCACAGGCTTAGCCACGGCTAGCTAGCAAAAGCCGTTGCTAATTGTTGAATATTAGCCACCGCTTTTTTATCCGTGGCTAAGCCCATGGAAAAACAATTCCGTGGCTAAAAATCAATAGCCACCAGACCTACAGCCATGACCGCTCCCATGGCTAATTCCCAATTAGCCACGGATTTGACCAAAGGGCCACTGATCTTGGCCATGGCTGTTTCTCTGTTTTTCTTGTAGTGTCGTAGCGATGACAATATTTTTGACGCCAAAAAACATACTGTCCGTGACCATATGTTATCGTCGCTATTTTTTACCAATTATGACCGATATCGTCGCGAATTTCTTAGCGACAATGGAAAATCGTCGCTATATTGATCGTCGTTGGAACCCAAGAATCTTGTAGTGTGAGTACCGACTACTGGAATGTTGTGATAACCACAGATTCCAAGTGTCAACTTACTAGAATACTATGATATTATTTTGGTTTGTTGATATCAATTTTTGTTTTCGGCCAGTACTGTAAAATAGCGAAATCGTTGAGTAAGATGGCTCTCTCCTACGTTATTGTTTAATCTTTTTTTTTTTGAAACAAATTGATTTTCTCTCTATATATTGTTTACTTGTTGTTGGTTTTTATTATTGGTTATTCTTCTGTTATTTGCTTGTTTGGGTTCTAGTCTAGTAAGTAATGCAGCTGGGAATAGACGGGATAAAATCTACATGTACCCTTAGGAAACACTATGAAAGAAAGATGAGGGAGATGAAATCAAACTAAACCTTTTATAGATGCATGTTGGAGGTTAAACTAGGTTCTTGAGGATCTAGGAGAAAGTAGAATAAAATCAAGAAAGAAGGTACGAATATCTTTTCACCTTTGAATTATGATCTCGGAATTTAAAAATAATTAAATGTTATTTCATAGTAGGGCTTGTATGTGAGTTTCACATAAGTTTAAAAATGTGAATAGGTGTTGATTAAACACAAAATATGAATACGTTTATGATAAAATCGATTGGGGTGCGTATATCCTTACACTACAAAAAAAAGTTAGCAGTTAGGACGAGCAAAGTTAACGGAATTTCCGTTACAAATACTGTTTTTAACGGAAATTCCGTTAACTTTGGTCCGAGACAAAGTTTCCGTTAAAAATACCAAAATCCGTTACAAAAATCCGTTACAAATACTCCGAAGTCAAAGTTAACGGAAAGAAAAATCCGTTACAAAATTTTTAGGTATTTTTAACGGAATTTCCGTTACAAATAAGGAAAAATAATTTGTAACGGAAATTCCGTTAAAAATGAGGGAAAAAATTTTTTAACGGAATTTCCGTTACAAAAGAGGGAAATAAAATTTTTTAACGAAAATTCCGTTACGAAAAAAATTGGTAACGGAATTTCCGTTAAAAATCAGGGGTAAACAATATCAAAAAAAAAATCAAGAATTCCAGTGCCACTGGAATTCTAGAATTCCTGTAAAATCATTCCAATATCCTGTAAAATCATTCAAATTCCTGTAAAATCATTCAAATTCCTGTAAATTCATTCAATTAATATTAATTCCTGTAAATTCATTCAATATTCAACAAATATTCAATACATACACAATATTCAACATTCAAGAAAAGTAACATTCAACAAAAACTAACATTCAAAAAAACTAACATTCGACAAAAATAAAATGAAAGACCTATTTCGATGGAGGAGTCTGAAATCTTTGATCACTCTGAGCTGCATTAATACTTCTATCTTGCAACGATCCACGATCTGAAGGTTGTGGAGTTGTATTTGATTGAGATAGAACTGTTTTCTTCAAGTCTTCAAACATATCAAACATTTCATCATATTTCCTTTTTAAAATTTGATTGTCCTGTAAAACATTTAAGATTCATTTATATTTATGTATTACTTTAAAATTTTATTGACTTTCATACACATACCTCCATGAGCTTTTCCATTCGATCGTTCGTTCATTTTTTCTTTTCCTTTTTCTTTGTCTTTGTCGATAGATCTTGCATTCATTTCAATTGAAAATCTGGTAGAAGCAGTGCTCGACTCAGCAAATGATCCTCCACCAAGTCCAATGTGCCTCCCTTTTTTGCTTTGAATAAACTTAGAAATGCATTTTTGTTGAATCACCTACGTGCGAAAAATAATATATAAGAAAATAAAACATTTGAATAATTTGAAATAGTAAACTAATTTAAAACTTACATCTTCATCCGTTGTTGGACGTAATTCTTGAATTTCATCACTTTTGTAATATTCAGACAAGTTTCTCTATAAAATAAGTAATAAGCTATGAGTAGATCAATAAACTACTATTTATGAACATTATAAAATAAACTAAAACTTACAACGACTTCGTTGTCAGTTCCAGAAGAACGAATCAATACATTGATTCGTGATGCCTCAATGCCTTCGCTTTGCAGATTTTCTCTTATTGCACTGAAAGGAATTGACCCTGTTTTATGGTTTAATATCTTCTTACTCCGGTTTGTTTTGTTTATTTTTGATTTTCTCTGCGAATTCATATATAATGTTAAACAACTTACAATATAAAATAGTATATCGATGTATGTAAAACAATACCTTAAATTCTTCTGTAGTCCATAATTCTTCCACACACTTTTCGAAAGTGAATCGATCAATGTATGGAGGAAGACTAGCATACATCCTTTCAGTTGATTCATCATCAGCAAATGGGTCAAAGTATTTTTCCTTTATGTAGTTTCGATAACACCTCCAAGTATTGTTGAGTTTGGATTTGATGTATTGATGAGCATTTGGGTAACCGTCTAAATCAAAATCAACCTATATAATAAAAATTGAAAAATTATTCGACTAAAAAAAATCTAAATCAGAAAATAATAAAAAACATACCTCAATGTACTCGAATGCTTGTCGAAAGCTCTGAGATGTTTGTTTCGGCCAGTTCACATTCAAAGGAAAAATCGTATGCATTTTTGCGACTCTATTGATCATTGCAAAAATATCCGTTAAAAATAGTTAAAAAATCCGTTACAATATATAAGTTCTAGTATTTGTAACGGAAATAGCAAAGTTAACGGAAATTCCGTTACAAATTCCGTTAACTTTGATAATAAGTATTTGTAACGGAAATTCCGTTAACTTTGCTTCGTCCGAACTGCCTACTTTTTTTTGTAGTGTTACTCGTTAAATAAGATCAAAATGAATTCCATATTTACGAATACCTAATTAGGTGTTGTGAATGATGGAAATGATTTTGAGTTGATGTTTGAATATGATTTTTGAATGTAGATATATTTTTGTGATAGCATTTTTAGGATATATATATATATATATATATATATATATATATATATGTTTAAGATGAAATCTATTAAGGTTTGATCAAGTTTCATCTATTTATAAAAGTTTATGGGTTCAATGAAATCGACTTTTTATGTTTCGTAAGATTTAAGATTTTTCTTTTAAAATGTTGAAATCGAGTTGGACTAATTAAATTGGTATTTTACATGTGTTTATAGGGTTTTATTTAATTGAAATTTATAAATCGTATAGAATTAAATAAAGGCGTATTTTACATACATTCTTTGAGTTTTATATACTTAAAATTAATAAATTATTTTTTGCAAATAAAAATTAATAAATTATTTAAGACCAAGCCTGACTCAGATTTTCTAAATCCTAACTGTGGGCATAGTTGAAGTGATCCCATCAGGTATTCATAAACCGAAAAGTTTGACAAAAGATAAGAAATCGAATCGAAAAGATACGTTAGAATAAATATACCCTTTTGGAAGTCTGAATTATTGTGTCCTTTGGAAATCTGAGTTATTGGGCCCTTCGGGAAGTCTGAGTTATTGGGCCCTTCGGGAAGTCTGAGTTATTGGGCCCTTCCGGAAGTCTGAGTTATTGTGCTCTTCGGGGAATCTGAATAATTATGCCCTTCGGAGAATTTGAATGATTATGCCCCGACATCGAGGGATTCTGGTCAGGTGAACCCATGGGGGACCTCAGTTTAATATGGATAATTAATTACAAATGCCCTCCGGGCAGTTGGAATGGGAGAACCCATGGGGGAACTTGAGTCTGAACCTGACGAGGCGAATGGCCCGACGAGGCAGTTTGGTCGGATCACTTCTCCGGGATGATTCGAGTCTGGTTGAGATTGTATTCCGCACATGATCGAGTCAAGAGAATGGTGAAAGTCATTCCCAAGAGGGAGCTTGGGGCTCTAAGAGCGTCTGGACAGACCAATTCAACTGGATACTAAAAGAGAGATAAGGGTTTAAAGAAAATAATGAAAAATGTAATTCGTTAGGTTAGAGATATCTTGTTGAAAGCAAAACTCATTTCCGTTATTAATTGTTTACTTGCAGATTGAGGAGCAGTGGCAGTAGACTACATAGTTTTTTTGAAAATTTATCGTTTTCACGTCTATATAAAAATTATGTATTTGAACCTTAAACTATGTATAATAACGTTCAACCAAATGTTTAAAATAATAAACCACGAAGAAAAAACTATAACACTACAAGAAAACACAGCTAGCAAAAAACGTGGCTAATTGTTGAATATTAGCCACGGCTAATTTAAATATTTAGCCACAGATGTAAAAATCCGTGGCTAAATTTCTCGGCAAAAATTCCTTCCATTTTTTCATTAAATATTTAGCCACGGATGTAAAAATCCGTGGCAAAATTTCCCGGCAAAAATTCCTTCTATTTTTTCACTCATATTTTATCACGAATTTGAAGGAACCGTGGTTAATTTAGTGACAATTAAATTAACCACGGCATTTAGCCGTGGCTAATGATTATAATATATATATATATATATATATATGTAAATGTACAAAATTAGTGTTAGGGTTAATAGAAATTAACAAAAATTAATAAAAAAAATTAAAAATTAGTAAAAAAAAGTATATATATATATATATATGTAGATAGTGTTAGGGTTAGAAGTTAGGGTTAGAAGTAAGGGTTAGAAGTAAGGGTTAGAAGATAGAAGTTAGGGTTAGAAGAAGTTAGATTATAGTGTTAGAGATAGATAGTGTTAATTAGTGATATATAGTGTTATGAGTTTTTCAAATTATAAACTAACTTTATTTTAAATTATAAATTAAAAGTTATTTTAAATTTTAAAGTTAAAATTAAATTTAAAGAAGGTATTTTAATTTTTAAAGTTGTAAATTCAATTATAAAAGTTATTTTAAATTATAAATCCTAAAAAGTTAAAAATTAACAACTAGTGATATTTTTTAAAATTATAAAAATATCACTTCTTAATATTAACTTTAGTAGGTTTGTCTAATTTAATAAATTTTAAATTCGAAAATTCAATTTAATAAATTAGATATTTTAAAACTTATAAAATAACTTTATTTTAAATTATAAAAAATTAAAGAAGTTATAAATTATAGTTATTTTAGATATTTTAAACTTTAAAGTGAAAAATTAAATTTAAAAAAATTATTTGAAAATTATAAATTCAATTATTAAAGTTATTTTAAATTATAAATCCTAAAAAGTTAAAAAATTAACAACGTACTAGTGATTTTTTTACCCGATTACCGCGCGATTACCAAAAACAGCCACGGCATAATCCGTGGCTAAATTAAATGGTCGTGGCTAAATAAATCAATTCCGTGGCTAAAAATCAGTAGCCACCAGACCTACAACCACGAATTTTATCATTTAACCAGTGAACTTGGCCGTGGCTGTGTTCCCTGTTTTCTTGTAGTGTAATAAAAATCTATAAATTTATGAGATGTTACAAGTTTGGATCAGGTATTTTTCTGGGTAAATTCTTTTAGGACGTCGAAATCGTGATAGGGAGACATTCAAATCTGGTGAATACGGAAATATATCTTCCCCTGACTCTTTTTATAATCGAATTGAAGATGGCATTCTCCTGTGTCACGTCATCAGGATAAAGTAAATGTGAGTCCCCTCGAAAAGACTCCTGCTCCCAAGCGTGGAGGGGGAGTCGTACTAATGATACCTAAAATATTGGGCTCTAGCCCAATACATTCTCCCATCCCAGATCGAGTAAGGGCGCCACAGATGCAGTACGTCAGAATAGGTCAGTGTTTGTTTACCCAACGTGCCCGTCGTCCCAGATATATGTTCTCCTGGCCCGTCCCATATCGTCATGAGGTTGGGTACCAGACTCGGTCCAGAAGGTCGATCATGCCAATGTGATCGAAGAGCTTATATAAATACGGTAAGTTTTAGGTGCGCCGCCGTACGTCGGTGCGCCAAAATACGTTGTTTGCATCATGTCCATTAATTTTTAATCCAATAACTAAAATAATGTACTACACAAACACAATGACACATGTACGACGAAAAAAATATATAACAAAAGATATTAACTCATGTACGACGAAATGTCGATCTAATGGTCAGGATTTTTTTGCGTATTGAAATTCGACGCACAAGAAATTTACCCTATATAAATAGGATCGATCCAGGGTGCTCCTGGAAAGGGGGTTGATAGTATTTGTATAGTAGAAGTATGTAAAAATGGTGTTTAGAAGAAGAAGATGGAAGAGGTAGGTGAAGCCAAACATTTACTCATCATCAACATTTGAATCCAATATTTTTTGATTTCTTTCTTCAAAACTTCGTCTTCCATTAGTGATTAATTTAGAAAAATGGCAATGAATTAATTGACAAAACACCATAAAAAAAGGCAACACAGAGAAATGAAACAATCATAGTAATCATTTAATTAGCTAGTGACAGAAAACACACAATGAGCATGAATAGATTTGATTATTAATAATTGAATGTGTTTGGTGATTATTAGAATGTAAAGGTCAAATGGCATGAATGCAAGAGCCGTCATTACTGCAGACCATGCAACTCTGTGGGGAATCTCTATGCTCGTGTCTGAACACTGAAGGCCCCAAATTAAACCATAAAATTTAGATCTAAACAAGTGCAAGGTAGAGAGAAGAGATGGAAGAAAGCTCACCTCCCTCTGCAAAACCTAATTCCAAGAACAGACAGCTAGCTAGACTTTGGAACAAAGCATGCATACACGTGTTGGTGTGAGATTTAGACCATTTCGATCACATCTGATTCCGATGAAACAGAAAGACTTAACTTGGAAGCAGAAACAGGAGTTCCTTCCTATCCCAGCTATTGGGTCGATCTCTCTCTCTCTAACTATATTTATAGTTATTAGTTAATTACTACATAGATAGATTAAAGAATTAGGGTTTCAATATTTTTTACAGATTAATGAATGAGCTTTAATTTAGCAGCAGCTACCTAGAGGCTAGCTTAAGCTAGGATATCATTCCCATGATAAAATTAAGATATGACAATTAACACAGGCTTTGTTTCGTATTATCCGGCCAGTTCTGCATGCTATAGCTATAAGCTATTTGATTGGTAAATTAAAGATGAGGAGTTAATTAATTATAATCCCATGGTCTACCAGCTGCAAACAATTCAAGCTAGAAAGTAGCTAGCAAATAGAAGATAGAGAAAGGATGAGGAATTCAGGGTCGACGGTGAGCATCTGAAACAATTAAAAGGAGGTGCTGGACTCCGGAGCCGGCGCCGGGGACAGGGTGAGATGGATGGATGGAGAATATAAGGTACGGTGCGAATTAAATTGTACAAATTAAATTAACACATGCAAATTCCTACCCAACGATGAGTGATCGATCATCTTCAGACCTTGTTGTGGTTTTTTCAATGGTTATCGGCATCAGAAAGGTGGACGTCCGGCTACACCACCTGCCCATCCATGCCCGTCCACTGGCATCTGGCAATTTGCCAGAGGCAAGTTGAAAAATGGTAAACCCGAAGATGGGTCAGGAAAAGAGTTCCCACCCCCACTGTTTCCGTTGACGTTACCATCATCAGCTCCGGCCAATCCAAGGGTCTGTGAGTGCAACTGCGCCTGATCTTCTTCCTCTAACGGAAGCCGTTCGTACGCAACGTTAGTGAAGGATGCTGCGATGACAATGACCGGACCGACTGCGGTTAGTTCTCCAACAACATTCCCTCCCACAACCTGACCTTGTCCGCCAGCTAAGAAGATGGTGAGACTGGTCGCACCTGGTGGAGCCGGTGGTGGTAGGAAAGAACCCGAAAGGGATAAGATCTCAAATCGGCCATGGAGTGTGACAACTGCACCGGCAGTTGCAGGCTGACGCAGACTTACGTTAGTCACTGTGCCGCTACCACTCAGAACACACACTCCACGCTGACGACGGCGTGCGTAGGTTGCCACAGATTCAAACACATCAGATCCGCTAGCTATCTCCAAGATATGCGCCCGCAGCGTGTTGGCACTTTCCCTGGTGATAATTACTGGGGGCTTGGGCTTATTTTTCGATCCCGCTGGACGACCACGTGGACGGCGACCTGAACCATCACCAGATCCTCCTGATACCATCAAGTTCCTATCCACTGAAGAAAAACTCAACCGTTATACATAAATCATGATAACCAGGAAATACCCATTACATAAACCGATGAAAGACTGCCTGTAGATGGATAATTTTATAGATCGATCTAACCTGAATCTGACACAACCATGTCTTGATTGTGTTGGCCAAAATCATCATGGCCATGGGCATGGGTGTGGTGGTTGTGGTGGTCACCGTTTGTGTTATCATCTCCATCTGAGTGTTGAAGATGAAGATCAGGGCGATGGAGTTGATGATGGACAAAACGGGATGTGGCTCCTAGATCCAAGCCTGCCATACTAACATAGAAAGGGAAAAAATATATAGAAAAACAAACAAGGATGAACAGTTTTTTTTTTCTAAGAATTTTTTTTTTTTAAATGCAAGAGAAAGTAGAAAAAGTGGATAGAATGAATATAAAAAACTGAGCTTTTCTTATATTATAGATGGTTGAGGAGGACCGAAGAGAAGAAGGGCAGAAGAGAGTGTGAGAAAAAATTATTAAAACCAATTCAAGGAATAGAAAAAGAAAGAGGAAGCAGCCAAGCAGGTGGAGGAGTGCAGGCAAAGTAAGATGAAGAAATAAGAAGACAGAGAAAGAGAAAGAGAGAGCTATGGTGGTAGCCGGTGGTGGTGGTGGTGGATGATAAAATATTAAACTCTTGGTGTTCCTTTCTCTTTATCTGCACAACTATGTGGCGATGATGATGTTAATTATATATTAATACATCGGGAATCATAAACTAATACAATTTGCATTAAACTATGGTTAAGGTGTGGAATGTGATGCATACATGCTGTGTTGACTATGGGTTAGGGTTCATCGACTTCTTCAATTCCTTCTTTTAATTTCTACCTCCTCCGATGTCATCCGATGTCCGATCTCATCCTTCTCCATGGCTTTTTTGAGACTTGAGTTTGGAATTGATTGATTGATCTGCTCAAGCAGAAATGATGAACTGATGATGAGGCAAGCAGCGCAGGCAGGCGGCCGGAGACTGATTAATTATGCACATATATATATATATAATTGAATCGACAATTAATTAATACCCTAATCATTTAATCAAATGTTTCGTGCACTTAACTAATTGAGAAGTAATTAAGAAGCCAGTAGCTTGCTAGAGAGCAAGAAACTAAGAAAATTGAATTGATTTTGTGCATGCAAATTGTGAGAGTCTGGAGATCGATCTGTAAACGGGGGGCACGGCGGCTGTCGGCTTCCTTCATCGGGAGTTGGACTGGTCAAACGTTTTTGTCCAAGCATGGGTGAGAGCGGAGGATGCATGGATGCCTCCAACCAACCCTTTAAATCAGGTGGGTGTGTTTTGATTTTTGAAGGAGAAAGAAACTAGCAGTAAACACAGTGAATACGTTGCTATTGCCCGAGCCCCGAGCTGTCTGTTTGTCTCTCTGTCTCTCTGTCCGTCGTGTTCATCGCCATGCACTAGCTCTTCTTTTACATCTAGTCTCTTCTTCGATCTTCTGATCATCTTCACTACTTCGTGACTTCACCCATGTAGTCATGGGAGTTTGGGTTCTCTTTTGCACATGGCATGGAAAAAAAGCTCTATTTATTTTTATTATTAAAAAACACACCTTGCAGCTGCTGCTGACTAGCTTACCATGCATTGGAACCCTAACCCCAAATACTTTTTAATATCTAAATCACCCCCCGTAGTTTTCGGGCTTCATTTTCCTGTCAGATCATACCTAGCTACCTACCTATCTATCTGGCTATATGTCAGCTTCCTACACCTACGAATCTACCTCTCTTGGTGTCGATCTCTTTTGTCATCTGTTAGTACTGCACTGCACTCCTCTTTCAATCTTTCATGCTGTTCTTTCTCCATGACAAACTTCAAACTAGGGTTGGTTCATATTCAAGATCAAGTTGTTCATGCACTTGGACTTGGCTGGATCGATCGATATATAGAGCAGCAGAAGCTGTTTGTTGTCGTCGTCATCATTGATTCAATATATTTTATTGATCGTAGATGCATGTATATAATATTGGTGAGCGCAGTGGTGGCATCGTGTTGAAGATGCTCCTTGTCGTGGTGTGTTTATACTATATATATATACATAATACATTTCGATCTTCTTATGTTGATATAAAATTGATTGAGTTCAGCAGCAGAAGCAGAAACCTTTCAGCATGATGAGTGATGACCGATGGATCATGGATGTATTGGACCAGACAGTTGGGTCAAGTTAGTTAATAATAGTTTGTTAGTAATAATAGTGTGTTGTATAACAATATTTAATTTGAAGTAATTCAATCAAATCGATTCAGTCTACTCTCCATCGATTCTGAATACTCTATACACTACAAAAAAAACATTTTTTTTCTTCTTCTGATGGGTAATTCCTGACGATCTAGCCTAGTGGCTGCTAGTGGCTGCTAGTGATGTTTTTACGTTAATACTTACGGCTTGGTTGCCAGTAAGCACCAAGAGTCCACCAATGTTATTTTTTTTTCTTAAATAAAAGATATTTTTGACGGCTTGGTCGTTGGTGTAATTTTTCTCTTTAAATTATTGACGACTAAACCATTGGTAATGTTTTTCTTCAACGGTCGAGAAAACATTACCGACGACTAGACCGTCAGAAAATTTTGAAACTCTGACCTAAATAACCCTAGTCAACTTGCACTGCTATGGTCCACCTACATTAGTAAAAGAGAACTTAGGTCGGCATCGTCTATAAAGGAGGATCGACATCCGTTGAAACTAACACTCAGTCATTGGTAAAACTATTTAAATCTAATTTGTTCATTTTTTATTTCAACTAATTGATCATTTTTTCATGATACAGAGTTTGAAACTAAGTCGACCAGCTTCTTTTACAGAATCTTTTATGGTCACGCATTATCCGATAAACGATAGAGGCAAAGCTCTAATGGTACGTATTTAAATATCAATATTTTATAATTTCCTTCTTTTTCATTACTAATTCATTTATTTGTTTTTTATAATAGTCGGATTACGAAATGTACAGAAAAAAACATTTCGATAAACAACAATCAATAGATGAAACCGAGGAGGAATCAACTGACGAAGAACAAATGTCGACGCAAGGATCAACCTCCTACGGGCAAAAAAAGGCGTTATTCATTGATGACAGTCTGGAAGCTTGGATTAAGGCTACGGGAGGCAAGACGAAAGGACATATTCTCGAAATAAGACTGGGGGACGATTCATTGATGCCAAAGAAATCTAAGGCTAAAATAGATCGCCAAACAAAAGAAGAAATAGAAAAGAAGAAACAAAAAGAAATCGATAGTCGTGTTAAAGTAGCTGTTAACATGGAATTAAAAGTCGTTAACCAGAGATTCGACACGGTTAGCCAACAACTGGAGGCCTTGATGAAAAAACATAATGACTTGTTAGACAAAATCGCTACTGACAACATAATGAAAGTAAGTTATTTAATACTTATTCAAATTCTTAGTATAAACGTTAAGTTAATCGATCAAAATTATTTTGTTGTTTTTTGAGAGGGAAACACAAGCACGAGCACAAGTCAATTAGCGATTGTTCCAAGTAAGAATCCTCCAAATTCTCCTTTGAATCTTAAAGGTGTATTAAAAAAAAATAGTTGAATTTTACTTTGAATAATTTGAATGTAACACTACAAGAAATAAGACCTTGTATGACGGTCTTTAGATGGCGGATTTCCACCATCTAAAGTGATCGTCCGCGGAAATCCGTCATCTAAAGATCGTCATCTTGGACACCGTCATTAAAACCCCACAACCGCCATCTAAAGACCGCCATCTATTATCCATCCCCATTTCCCACCAAAAATTGTATAGATAGCGGATTTCCGCCATCTAATCTGAAAATTTTCGCGGGAACTGAAAAGTTTTAGATGACGGATTTCTGCAATCTAAAATATAACGCGGAAAAAGTTTGACGCCAATTCATTGATGGCGGTTAATTTTATTGATGACGGATGTCCGCCGACTATCTTTGTAACATTAGATGGCGGATTTCCGCCATCTAAAGTACAGCAGACGGTTCCCTAAGTTTATAGATGACGGATATCCGCCATCTATTCGTGGGAGAGGGCGATTGTGCCCATATAGAGATGGCGGATTTCCGCCATCTAAAACTTAGTAGAAGAGTATAGATGGTGGAAATCCGCCATACAATGTTTGTTTCATTTTTTTTTTTAAAACAGGATTCTATATTTTGCGTTCGAATCGTTGTTTTTTGAAATAAAAATCGATATTTGAGAAAACGATTTTGAAATTGAAATTGAAATCGATGTTTTTATTGAAAATAAACTAAAATACATAATCGTTAAACATTCGATGTTTGAATAAGAAAATATAAAAATAGTTTCATCAACACTCGTCTGAAATTGAGTCTTCTGAATCAGAATCCGAATTATCTGATTCGAATGCAGACGGTATGGTGGACTTTGATGTTGAAGCCATATGCGTCATGTCGAGTCCGGAAGTCTTCAAAGTTTTATTGAGTTTCTTCATATAAGATTTCATTGCATTGAACTTCTTCTTGTATTTGGAGACGACTTTCTGACTCTCGTTACACTTGTTCTGAAAATGAAAACAAAAATGAGTTCGATAATCAACAAAATTATTGAAATATATTTAAAATACCTCCAATTCTTTGAATTTTTCCGACCAAACTGCATCTGGTATTGCATCAGTAATCGTGTTTTCGAAGATCGGCTCTTTTCCTTTTCAATTTGGAGAAGCTCATATTTCGTTCGTTGTGCTCACCATACTGGCAGCTTCTCCAATTCCTATTATTCTATTCTTCTTATTTTTTCCGAAAGTCTTGTTGACCGTCGCTTCGATAAATTGCTGCATTATAAAAAAAAAAATAAGAAATGCGAAATATATTTAAAATAATCAATGGAACTTACAAATGGAGTCATTGCTTCAGATTCAACCCACGATTTTGCCTCTTGACTTTTGATAAATTCCGTGGCTTCAAGCTGAAAGAATAACAAAATCAAACAATGATAATAGAAATTATAAAATATAAATAATTTTAAAAAAAGACTTACAACTTTATCGCTTTCCTTATATGTCATTTGTAAAGTTTCTGACCAAGCTTCGACTTCACTTCTTCCTTGTTGCATCTATATTCACATAATTCA
The DNA here is from genome assembly GCA_001185155.1 of Zostera marina. NCBI lineage: Eukaryota > Viridiplantae > Streptophyta > Magnoliopsida > Alismatales > Zosteraceae > Zostera > Zostera marina. The sequence continues at coordinate 39,644 of LFYR01001429.1, forward strand.
TTAATATATAAAAAAATTAGATATAAATTATAACGAATGGTGTGATAACACCGATCATAACGAAAAAAGTAAACATAATCTGAAATATTTAAATTTTAAAATAAAATTAGTTATTTTAAATACATAACCAGACACCCGTATATGGGGTCTTGGTCTGATACAACAACCAAACATTTTTCCTATTGTAATTTACATTCTTTATTATTAGACACAACAAATCTTCGAAGTCGTCGTGAGAAGAGTTGTATTCGATTTTGAATGAATGTGTGCCACCACAATCATTCAACACTCTAGGTTCGTATCCTAACACTAAAATATGATCGGTTTTCATTGTTTGAGGATTTGTCGACCATATTTTTGGACAGTTGTGAAAATGATGACCGTTGACTCCGCAACGGAAACAAGCAAAAACACGACAATAATAATCTATGTTTTTTAAAAACTACGTTAAATCTGATTAAGTTGCTCGAGTCGTTCATATCGTTCGACGATTGCAAGTAGTTGACTCATTTTTTACTGAAAAAAAGAAATATCTATAATCAACATAATATTACATTCAAAATATTAAATTATATTGTAATGTAATACTTTATAATTTAATTACAACAATCATCATTATCGACATCGAAAATATCTCTATTTGGTATTTTAAGGACTGAACTCCATTCAGATTCTACCGGATCTTGAATGTAGAAACATTGTTGAGCCTGATTTGCCAAAATGAAAGGTTCCTTTCCAAATTTCCCCCGTGTCGTGTTCACAGAAACGACACCAAAATCATCTACTTTAGTACCTGCTTTTCCAGGATCGTACCACTTACATTCAAACAGACAATATTCAGTCGTGTGACCGTAGCAAATTTCGAAAACATTTTCTAATAATCCATTGAAGCCAAACAACTTGGTCCGCGGGAAATAGAATTTAAATCTGTGTCAGATTGTTGAGATTCGGACATGTATTTTTTAAACCATTCGACAAATTGTTTGAAGTGTAAATTTTCCAGACGGAGCTGTGTGTGTTTTGGAAACATAACTTTCAATTGCTTCAAGTATTTATGTCGATATGGTTCGATACTTTCAAGGTCAAACAATATACATTGATGCAACTGTTTCTGTTGTAAAGTAGTCAACGTTATATCAGTTGGTGCATTTAAAAACCCATCGATATACCAATTTGGCCGATTTGATTTTGTCTCGACATTTTGTAAAAACCGAGAACAAAACGTCATTGACTCTTCAGCAAGATAATTTTCCGCAATAGATCCTTCCGGGTGACTACGTACGGTCACATGATTTTTTAAAGTCAAAAGATACCTAAAATGAGAATATATATTGTATGATCAAAACATATTAATTATAAATTTATTTATAATTGTATAAATATATATACCTCTCAATCGGATACATCCATCGATATTGTACCGGTCCAGCTATTTTCACTTCAGTAGCTAGATGGACTGTCAGATGAACCATTACAGTAAAAAAACCGGGAGGAAAGATTTTCTCAAGATTGCATAATGTATATATAATTCTTTTCTCCCATCGTTCCATAAGTTTGATTTCGATCACCTTCGAACAAATATCGTGGAAATATCCGCAAAGTTCAACGAGAACCGAAGTCACTACAGGTTTTGTCGATTTTCGTAATGCAATAGGAAGTAACTGTTGCATTATAACGTGACAATCGTGACTTTTTAATTCGATAAATTTTCTTTCTTTCATTTTCAGTTGCTAAACCAAGTCTCACATTACGAGGTTCGGATGCAAATTTGGGATGAACCTCGTCAAATTTCTTCCATTGTAAAGAATCTGCTGGATACCAAAGAAATCCGTCGTCTTTACGTTTGGAATGGTGTCATATCATGTCTTCAGAAATTTTGGAACACAGATACAATCTCTTCAAACATGGAATCAACGGAAAGTGGCGAAGACATTTCGCTGGAACACGTTTGTTTTTCTGAACGCCTTCGACGACCCACCTGCACGTTCCGCAATTTGAGCAAGTTTCTGCGTCTGCATGCTCATTTCGATATAAAATACAATCGTTGCGACATGCATCGATTTTCGTATAATTGAGGCCCAAGTCACGAACTACCGATTTCGCATGGTACATGGTTTTCGGAATGGTCGACTCCCCATTTGGAATAGCACGACGCATGATGGATAATAATTTCTGAAAACTTTTATCACTCCAATGATTGTCACATTTCAACTGATACAATTCCAAGATAAAAGATAGTTTGGAAAACTCTGTGCAACCTGGATATAACTGTTCTTCACCTTCTTTTAGACGGCGTAAGAACGAATCGTCATATCTGTGCTCTGGATCTTCGTCGATTGGATCTACATCAACTGGATCTTCATGGACAGGCTCGTATTCGAGAGGTTCTGTTTCGAGAAAATCTTCGTCGATTGTATTCTCAATTACATGTTCTCCGTAAACCGCACGAAACAATCCAATCATATCGTTACCAGTTTCCGGCACTGTCTCTTTTCGTTTCACTTTTTTCTCACCATATCTACTCGGTAACTCTCCGTGACGCGTCCAAACATCGTAATGTTTCAACCAACCATTTATGAAAACATGCTTCCTCATCTCCTTTATAGGAATCACTTCACTATTCGTGCAGGACGAGCATGGACAAGGTAAATAACCTTCTGGGTGAGTCGAATTCGAAATGACGAAATTAGTGAAAGTGTTAACCCTTCACCGTATTCTTTCGAAAACCGATCTAAACTCATCCAAGCTTTATCGGGTACTTTCATGACGTTCGACATTATCCTAAAAATTAATTTTTTTATCGAATTATAATTAATTAGATAAAAATTAATTGACTATTACAATATTAATTATAGTTCAATTAATATTAAGTTCATTTTTTTTGGGAAAATCTAACTAATTATTGAACTATTCCGAATCTGTTTCATAAACAACTTTCTTCGGAGTTGCTGGTTGCGGAACTGGAGGGGCCGGTGCTGGACGAACAGGTGCCGGCGGTGCGGGATAGGCCGGTGCTGGACGAACAAGTGCCGGTGCTGGATGAACCGGGAGATAAAACCGGAAAGCATCTTGGGGATTGGGTGGTAGAGCCCTCTTACGAGGTAATTGCTTTACTCTACGTGGCATTTCTTAAAATCTAAAAAATTAATTTATTAATTATTAATTATCAAATAATTAAATAATCATTCATTTTTAAACAAATAATATTTTTATTAATTAACAAATTTAATTTCATGGCAAATTAATAATTATTATTTCAATTTAAAATCATTCAATTTAATAATTATTCATTAACATTTCTATAATTTCATGCAAATTAATTAATCATTATTATTTCAATTTAAAATCATTCAATTTAATAATTGTTAATTAACTAATTTATAATTTCATGCAAATTAATTAATTAAATTGTTCTAACATTAATTAAATAGTTTTAAAATAAAATGATAAAATATTTCATTATTAACAAATTTTTCAAATCATTTCATGCAAATTTAATATAATTTATAATTTAACAAATTATTAATTATTATTCAATTGTTAATTTCATGCCAAATAATAATTTAATATACTAATTGTTATTTCAATTGAAAGTTAAAATGATAATTTAATCATTTAATTTTACAATAAATTTAATAATTTAAAATTTATTTGACTAAATAAATATATTTAATTTTTTTACGCAA